>JAWQRJ010003380.1:0-12136 GCA_033557515.1 Diorygopyx duplodentatus | reverse complement strand
TCATCAAGCAATTGCAGTGTATTTATCATGTTTGTAAGTTCCTTGTTATTTTTGATGGTATGTTTGGGTGTGAATTGTATAGTGTTCTTGATCAATTTATTAAGTGTTGGGGCTATTATATGTGTAGGTGAGTTAATGGCATCTAGTAGGTAAACGTCTCATTGGTGTGTTTTGTTTATGCAGTTTGGGCAAACCATGCAATCTGGGTATTTTGTAGTTCATGGGTATGATGTTATAAACTTTTATGCCTAATTGTGATAAAGTGTGTTTAGTCTTTTTGATTGTTTGCTTAGTCCTATTATGAAATGCTTGGATGGGATTTTTAGCTAAAATTTTGAAATTATTTTCTGCTATGAAGTTATTCATTTTTTGTATTCATTTTTTGTACTCATTATGGTTAATGAATACTAGTCCTGCATTCTTGTCTGCATTCATGACCACTACATTATTGTCCCTGACCCTCTTTTTTAAACCCTTGAGAACATTCAACTCACAGTTTTGTATTTGGTGTGTGTGATTATGTACGGTTTTTCTTCTTTCTTGTGTTTTCTCCCGATGTCTGAGCAATTGTATAATGTCTGCCCTAATGTGATCCTCTTGTGGGTGGTTGTTAATGGCCGCTTCTGCTTCTATTGCCATCAGAGTAAGGATAGGAGTGTTGTTTGGGATGGCGTACTTGTGGCCTTTATTGAGAAGTGTCTGTTCCTGCTTTGTAATTGCCATCGTTGAGAAGTTGGTGAAGCTAGGGTGAAATTCGTTTTCAAAGGAGAAAGGAGAGTTTTTATAGCCAATACTTTCTTACGCACTCTTACGTACTGCCTACAATGATTCACTACATTATAGTAGATCAGATCCTTCGGCATAACTTAGGTGTAAACATTTGAATGTTTACATCTAGGCGTGTTCAGTGGCGACTCAAAATAATTGTAGGTACATTTTCTGGCGATTCGGTATAGAGCACGGTATAAAGTCGTTTCTAAACGAAACGACACGAAAAGATTGCAAAGATGTAGATGACGGTCAGACTAGCTTACATCATACCCCATCTTGTTGCAATATCGTTTTCTCCTTACATATTTTCGATCACAGTGCAATAAGTACAAGTATATTTTTCCTTTACTGTATTTTTTAAGAAGTAGTGTAGAGTAGAGTAGTTCAGTAAAATTGTGAATTTGCATCTTCTTGAACTATTTTGAGAAATCCGCTATTACTTATTAATGGAAATATAGGCCAGTGCTCTTAAAAACTATGATTTCTTAATGCAAGCGAAGATGGGAGTAGTAGCACACTGCATATTTCAACAAAAAGTCGTGAGGGTTGAGTTCTTACATTACAGAATTACAGACTAAATTCTTAACAAGAAGGCACCAGAAATTCTAGCACAAAAACTTACACAAATTAAAACCTTACTGGAATTTCAGAGATAAATTTTGTTCACTCATAGTGTAAATAGTCAATATTTTAAAAGTTGGAAAAGATAATCGCCAGCGAAAAGGAGAAAAGAAATCGCGATCTAATGAAACGCGAAAAAAGTATATTAAAGTTGATGAATAAATATTTCTAAAACTTTTCTTTAGTTATTTCTAAAAATGTCATAATCGTTCTTATTTGTTAATCAAGATGGTATGTACTTTAAGCAAGGTTAGAAAAAAAGTTTTTTTTCAGAAGGAACAAAACATGATTTATTTAGAAAACAAAAAAAACATGATGATGTTTTTGGCAATCAAGTGGACTTTTTTACATATTTAAAACTATATGTGGTGAAATCTAAAGTACAACTGATACCACAATCAAGTAATTTACATAACATAGCGTGATTCATCGTTATAACTGCAGCTATAAAGAATTGAAATATGCACAATTTAAATTAGAAATAAAAAGATAATACACAAAATTATATTAAAGTAGTTGTAGGATTTCTCGGCCGATGTTCATACTTTTTGGCTTTCCGGTGATTGCCGCGTCGGTGAAGAAGTAACCTCAATAAAGATATAGGATTCCCCCTCCACCACACCTGGAAATACGTCATTAACTTGACCTGGCTCGTGGAACGTCTACACCACCCACGCACTCACTGACCGACCCGACCCTATGTACCAGCCTGCACCGCGTACGCCGCCTAAGTACCACCCTGCGGCGCATGCGCTTACACACCCATACCCTATATAAACCGAACCAGGGGTTTAGAATTAAGCCGCAAAATGTGTGGTGATCATTTCAAAGTCGTATCTGTCTTTCAGCCTGTTTTGTTCTTCCGATGACTAATCTAATGAGAAAAGACTTTTCCAAATGTGTACACACTCGCTTAAGGCACAAACATTCGTTTGAACAAGATCAAGGGAAATTACTTTTTTGAGTTTTATAAATAGTATTCCACATTTTTTAGCTGCATGTCCTGAACATTTCTTACCATAGATATGTCCAGTACTGCCATATGGTCACTGCATACTTTAGCAAGACAGTACCTACCAGTTAATGACGTATAACTCAAGAAAGTCAGCCAAAGTGTTCCATCTCTTCCTGAGGAACCACCAGTGTCTCCCCACCAGCTTTCTTGTACTGCTCCAGGGAAATGGTGATATTTAAAATGTTTAATAATTTTTTTCATTTCTCTTGTTTTTACATTCTGTTGCTGAATGTCTTTGGCGACTAAATTTAGGAGATGGATAACCATATATAGTTATGCCACCAATCTGACTGTCCTCCAACTCTGCAAATTGCTTCCCTATCTTTGCCATATTGGCGGCATTGTCTGTTACAAAGCTATGTATTTGACAACCAAAATTATGACATTTTTTGCATACACACTTTTCCTTTCAAATCATTTTTAATCATTTTTCCACATTATAATGCATCTCGTCTATCAGCTTACCGCCAATTTGTTTTGTGTTTGGTGGTGTACTGGTCTTAACATTTTAATTAAGCTAATGAATTCTTAATGAATTATTTTTTGTGTTTTTAACACTCTTTTAAACAATTGTTTTAAACAATACCAACCCTGGCCTCAAGTAGTAATATAATATATTGCTACTAATTGAGGTAATATATTATATTACTTCGTGTAGTAAACCTATTATTACTTGAAGAGAACAAAGTTAAATGAGCTTAAGTGGTTAAAAAAGCTAAAAAGAATGTCGAAATCTTACGGGTTACGGTTAATATAAGCTTACATTTCAATGTCCAAAATGCCACGGAATTTTGGGCGTTAACGGCGTCACTGAAGTCCGAACGTAGGGAAAAGCCCTTAACTAAATGTAACCATATGTGTACTGGAAATGGTTTAACGGCATCCACACGATTTCAATATGACTTCTTTACAGATTACGAAACACGTGGCCGCATTAACGCTCTCTAGAACTACTAGCTCTTTCTAACTGTGGAGAACTTTTAGCTTTACTGAAAAAAACATTATCAAATTCATGCACAAATTCCTTTGCACTTCAATTTGAATCAAGCAAACCAACAAACAAATTTTCAATTTCTTTACAACGAACTACCAAACAAAATTAATCTCGAACACTTCACACAAAACGGACAGAACAAGAAACTCACGTTTCAAGAAGAATCACCAAAATTCTAACAAACTTCATCACCAAAAGTGATTCCATTGAAAGACAAAGAAAAATTGAAAAAACAAAATCAGACCTTAATGGTGCATAGTTCCAATCTCAAAATCGATCTCCTCCAGACGGTGAATTAATTTAGGTCTGTAATGATTTAAAAGTTTGGATTTTAAATTTCCGAAACGTGTCGAGTTCTATAGAATCCTCGTTATGTTGCTATCATCTTTTGAAACTTGGCTCGAGAACCGTATTGTGGATCTTTGTGGCAATTCTCGTTTTTTCGTATCGGATTTAGTCTTATCTTTACAGCACTTTTCGTTTTTTCATATCGGAGTTATTTTCAAAGTTATTAATCGTACATTTGTTTTCATAACCTTTTTCACGTTTAGACGTTTTTTTTTCTTAAAAAAACTTGCAGATTGGTATGAGAGTAGGATTTATAACGAAAGTAGTCCTTATTAAAATAAATATGAAATACTAAATCCTACCAGACTTTTACATTCGCCATTAGAGATATTGTATAGGGTTTTATTGGTCTCATTCATAAAAAGCCAAGAGTAAGCCAATTAATTATTTTTACGCTTGACCTTAATGTAAGAAGTATCGATTTTCTTTGTGAAATGAAAAACAAAATAAATAAAATAAAAAAGTGAGTGAAATAATCTGAAAATTCTAAATTATCTTATATACAGGGTGTATCTACTACAAATACTGCGAAATTAGTAAATGTTTTGTGATATTGCCATGTCTCATTTTTAGACCCTAAAATACAAAATTTTACTTCAGTTCTGATGAACTGATTTGATTCAGTTCGGTTTAACAATATTCGTATCAGTAATCTTAGGTTTGATTCATAGTTGAGTAGATTTTTGAATAGATTTGTCGTATTCAGTTTCACAATATTATAAAAAAATTGTAATATGGAAAATGAAAGCGTAATCTTCCAGCCGCAGCTAAAAAGGTGATTTTCATAGAGAAAATAGTAAACTAACTATGAGAGAAAATAGAATTTGAAGTCGACTATATTGGAAACGGTATTTCGAATGCTCAACGTTACAATAATTATGAGCGATTTACAAAAAGGAGTACTAGTGATTTTTAGACTGAGAGCAAACAATCTATATTTAGCTACAATGGCTTGTTTTAGTTATTCTCAAAATCAAAAAGAAACAAACTTCTCTAATGGGTAAATTTTAATATTTCATGTATCAGCTTCTAAGTGTTTAGAAGCTGATTTAAGAAAGATGTAGTGCAAATTTAGGTAGTACATTCAATAATTTTCGAAATAAAACTCTTTATTCTGGTTACACTAGAAATTACAAAACTTTTGTCTTATTTAACCAGAGTTCCTTAAATAAATTATACCAATATACAGGCGGACTGGCGTGTGTATTTCAGGAAGTAATGGTGACCAATTAGAGCACGCCCACAACGCTGTACGTAACCCTTTCTTGCTAAACTACTTTATATGAGTATGTGCCGAAGAATGCAATTTTACGAAAATGCTACATTTTCTAAGCAAAAAGCTTTAGCGCAATATTTAAAATTTGCTAATAATTAATCCAAATTTACACATATAGTTGAAATTATACTAGTTCCGCCTAAGTTAAACTTTGGGGCGCGACGTGTTATGAGTTAACATCGGCAACACCTGGGTTCAACTCGAGAGAACTTGCTAATTAGGCGGTGTAACATAACGAATATTTAGGGGTAGTATTTTATATTTAACATTAGAAATTTCTGGACTCCTACAGTGTTTCACTTGAAATTTTCAAGTTTCAAAGCAACTTTGTTACTCCTTGTTTTTATGAGGACAGTTGTGTTAGTTTCAATTTGTTATTTTAACAGTTTGTAATTTTTTGTTTTAGAGTTATGGTGGGCGTACTATATGGTGGAGGAGCCGGTAAATAAAAAACTTTCTAGGTTTTTTATATCTTAGTCTACGAAAATGTTCGTACCGTTCAGTTTCGTATTGTTGTAAAATCGCAGCATACGGGGTAGAACCTGAATTAATTGCGTTGGCACCTCATTTCCCCTCTCTGGGTGGGCGTACGGGAAATCTCAAAAGTGGGTCAACACCGTACATTTTGCATCTGCCGCAATGATTCTTTTTATTGCGAATATTTAGGTGATCTTGCAATCAACCCTCTGAAACCCTAGAGGGACATACCCCCAGGCAAACCTGTAATGTATCCAGGGATGCCATACTTTGTTCAGGAAAAGAGTAGTAGTGATGAATGGAGCTTTTCTATGTCTAACAAGAAAGCCTAGTATATCCGGCAAAGTAATTGAGTAATGAATTCACTGAAAAAATGACACAAAGGTTACTGTAATTAGAAGCTGTCAGTTAGGCTATTTCGACGATTTTGTGGCAACAGTGTGTGCTTCGTAGAATAGACCTATGCGCTCGAGCTTTGAGTGTTGTTATTTTATTGCTCACTTTATGTTTTTATTATTTTTATGTTTAATAAATTGAATTGAGAGATCTTTAGATTTCTAAATTCCTTTGGAGCCCTTTTTGTAGTTAATGTAGATTTGTCATTTACAGTGTTTAAATATACATTTCCTCGCCTCGCCTTTATTAAAGAACCGACATTTCTGAAGTGTAGGTGCCGATACAGAGTTCTCAGGTATTTAGCGATATTGGCTTTCTGGCATAATTATTTTCACATATTGGGTACATACTGATATTCTAATTTACAGCCTTATTAAGTAAATATTGGATCAACCTCATTAATAAACATGGGCTAAATGTATGTATATTGATTTTAAATTTTTAACAAATATTGATTTTGCTATATTATATTCGCATCGGTACAATTTTGTATTGAAATATAGGTTGTCCACATATTATATTATAATATATACCTATTTTCAAATTTGTAGCTAATACGCAATACTCTATTGAAATGTTGGACAAATGGGTTACATTTTTTATATTTTGTAAAAAACACTATTGCAAAAAGAAATGTTTAATGAAATTTAAAAAATAAAATTATTTTGCTGGCTTAGCGGATATTCTTAATATTTACCATAAAATTCTTCTTTCTAAATAAAAACTTCTAACCGTTAAGTTTACAAATATATTAGATTAAACATTAATCTAATTTACTAGATTAAACATTTCTAGTATACGTTAGTATACGTATACATTTCTAGAACAATAAATTTTGAATTTAAACAATTAAATTTCGGATTTAAGATTTAAACAACATATATATGTTCTATAACTTCAACATGGGGTTGATTCAACTGGCAAATCTTTAATAACAGAAGTAATTGAAGACTTTGCTCTGTATGATGTGAGTAGTAATAAAAAATTATGTTACGTTCAGACGTCTGTCGCTTAACTTAATGATTACAAAACTCAATCTCAACGTAAAAAACTTGGAAAAGACAATCGAAAATGAACCAGACTTCATGCAGCTTGTAAGTATAATTAGAAGAATAATTGCAATTTAATATCATTTACCACAGTAATATTGTCTTTGTCTCTTCAAGACAATTATATTGTCTGCGTTGTTATTATTATATGTTATCAGTATTGTTACTATTGGTAACATCATATCAGTAATTTACACATATTATGTTCAATTAATTTTAATTTTATACGAATAGATAATAGTAGTATCAACGTGAATAAAAGTACTATCTAGTATTTTTTGGGACTACGTAGTTTGTGAAAGAAATTTGACTGTATTTCGCAGAAAAAAAATATATTCTAAATTGGCCTTGTTTGCATAGCTGCTGAATTATCAGACGTAAAGTGATCCCTAGTCTCGCGTTGAAAAAATGAAGACCTAGGTGGGCGGGCAGGCGGAAGTGGGGCGTATCAAGTTAGGCAGAGTGGAGTAATAAAGGCACCCGATGATATACGGTAGGGAAAATATTGCCCTCTTGCGTTCCTCAGTTTGCGCCCGCCCGTTTTAAATGTCCATGCGAGAGACTCTCGCCGAATATGAGTTTTATTCATGAGGGAGGGCACTATATACCTGCGACTTGCATTATGTATTTAAATGCCTTCCTACGTTCCCTCAGAGAGAGAGCATAAGGAAATAGCCGGTTCCGCCCCCCTTCCAGAAGAATGCCGCCGCCGCGCCACGACGCATTCTTTGATAAGGTACCCACTTAATATTTTATGGTTTGCATAAAGGATTTTAAATTTAATTTCGAACTGCGTCGGCGGACGGCCCCGCTGCTGTCTGTGTTTAATTTTTGGATAATCAGAGACTATTGGAAGTGGAGAGGGGCTTGAGTTAGGCGGATGAGGAGGAAGTTCTCCGGACTAAGCTAGTAACGAAAAACTTACATAGCTGTGTTCAGCGAAGCCCGGTCGATGTCTATAGATGACTGGAGAGTTCAGAGTGTATCTAACCTAAGTACTGCAATTTTAGTACACTCTATAGTTTACTCTAAGGGAAATATGCGAAACAGTAACGGTAATTTTAATGCTATTCTAAGGTATATAGCATCAAGGCGAAGCGCAGATATAACTGAATTTACAGCATTTTATGTCTTTTATTGTTTCTAGGAATGATTTTGCGGGCGGTAGAATTAAAATGAGTAAATTACAAAAAAAATACTCCAAGTTACTTCCGGTGATCGCCGTGTCGGTGAAGAAACTGTACACCACCTCCAAAGAGTTACTTATGAAGCTTTCATAAAATCATATTTTATATTCTATCTTAAGATTGGTCAAGCAGGATTAGTGTATATTTGATACGTTTGCTCTATGTTTTTGTGTATACGTAAATATTCGCGAAAAATTTGACGTAAAAGCAATGTATTTACAGTGTAAATACCGGAGCCGGAGCCGCGCAAAGAAAGTCACTTAATAACGTCGAGCTTTTCAGGTTGTAATAAACCTTGCGAATGGTCGGGCAGGCGCGGTCGGTGTTAAACAGGAGCAAAAAGCGGCGAATATCTTGTGTCACCGCACACAGCGAAAGAGCGAAAAACATTCACGGCATTCGGGGAGTTATTTCTGTAACGTTTAAGCGAAATAGTCAGTTTTGCAGCCTGTGATTTATTGCACAGTCCGTATTTCGTCCGTTTCCGGATTCCTTCACCCATTTCCGTAGTTTGTCCACGGTGAATTGCCCACCAGTAGTCGAGACGATTCATCTATTTTTCAAACGCTCGCTCGCGACGCCTCCATTCGGAAAGACGCCCATTTTGTTACCCTATTTCGTTGCTTTTAAATGCTTTTACGTTTCATTTACATCGTATCGGCGTCGAAAGGAAAAAAAGCGTTGGTTATTTTGGGCAAGGAATTTAAATTGAGACTTTCAAATGTTTGGAAACTAATACGTTGTCGAAAAAGAAATTTATAACGGACGTATGGGGGGGAAATGTGTATAACAACGTGTTTCTGGTATTTTGACCATTAGATGTGATTCTACAAAATATTAATAATATACAAACCAGGGAGTAGGGGGCATACCAGGGAGCATTCTAATTTATTTTACATTTTCAATTTAAACATTTTAAGAATCCTATTTCCTATCAATATCACATCTATCTCTATTTCCAGTTTCCGCTAATCTGTAGACATGCGGCTGTTTTAACTATGTGGTTAATGTTAATGTTGTATATACCAATACTTTTGCTTCCTCAAGAGAGTTTCCTGCTTTTACAATGATTTCTTTTGTTTCTTGGGAGTAGTGACGCGGCATTATTACTGTTGTTACTGTTATATAAGTCTCCAAATAAAAAGGAGAATGCAATTATGAAAGCCTCTAGAGCAAAAGCCTCCTTTCGTTTGGCCACACCATATACTTATAGAGTTCGAGAAGATTTTAAATAGCAGAAAATTAAATTATTGAAATTTTTATTTAGTTCAAAATCTAAAACCCCTTTTTTACTTGTCACTTATTTTACGGTATTTATATAACCGTATGTTTTAAAATAGGTGGCTTAGAAATAAACCATAGATCTAGATCCGCAGATCTCACAATACTAGATTTTTACACGAAGTCACAAACAATTAAGTTATAATGTTAAGCATACTTTTAGTGGTTATCCAAGAACTTAGCTGCACGTACTTCTACTTTATTGAAAAGTTATTAAATATTATGACCTCCCCCATCCAATAAATCCAAAAATAACACAGCACTGTTGATCTACTGTTGATAGATAGTTACTAATAAAATATGTATTCCGGTTGTAGAACAATGAAACGACCATAGTTAAACGTTATTAAACTGAATCTAACTTGATTAAGCGTGCAACTCATAAAAGGAAAAAAAGAAGTGATCGGTAATAAGCCTTTATCGATATGCGTGGTCCACTTTTCACATTGTTTACAGTTTTCGACTCCAAACTATATAATTATAAATCAAACAAATATTTCATTTTTTTAACACATTATTTGCCGCCCGACAGATTGTTTGTAGGAACTGACGCGTGTGATCAACATGTGGTTATCAAAAGACGTCATATGGCGTCCGGTTAATAATGTGTTAACACTAATTAGCAAAGTTTAAATTTACTATACAGGTGTTGCATTTTTTGTTGTGCAAATTGAATCTTCTGAGTTTTCAGTGGCTGAAAGAGTTTTCATTTTCATATCTAATATGAAAACTCTACTAGAATTAAATTGTCCCTTCTTTTGAAATAGGCAAAATGAAGGTAACCGACCAAAACTGAATCAAACACTGCATTTTATAGAAAAAAGGAGAAACTTGTGGGCACTACTAACCTTGAAATTTCAATCGCGAAAGGAGTAGTGTGATACAAGACCATATTGCACTTTATATTAGAAACGCGGCAGTGTACATCGACATTTTGGTAGGTTTTGTAGCCAACAATTGCAGAAAATACTCACTTCATGCTCAAAGAATGACAAATATACTTCAGCAACAGTTTTTGTTTCAACAGGAACTTCCCCAAACTTTCTCCAAGTTCAATCACACATTTATATATTCATTTAATCGTGGGACGTTAGAACGTAAAGCTTCTAACAAAGCCGGACAGTCAACTGAACCTTCTGAAAATTTCGCGAAGAAATCTAGTTCCCTGCATCTTTCAAGCAACTCAGAGGGATTAACATATGTTAAAAACAGTTTAGGGGGTAGGCCATGCAAAACAAAACTGCAAAACTAGTTTATACCCACTTTGTGATATCAACGTCATTGTAACTGTCATAATTACGATATTAATTTATTTTCGTCTCTTACAATGGCATTTCACACAAGAACAAAAATAATTGATAATAGAACCATTTTTTCGTAATGGTCGTCAAGACAATGGTCAAAAGAAGTATCAAATTCAACTTTACTTGGTAGAGTTCCGGCAAAAAGTTGCTGCCATTGCCATTACCGAGGTAGAATTTTCTTATACACTTCGTTATGTTGTTGACTTTGTTAAGAAAGATGGGTAGCGTGTAGTGCAAAACAGGAACCAACTATCCGAACTGATGAAAACACAGGTTGTTCAACAAGGAATAAGTGAGAATCATAATCTTTCTCTTTGAAGACAGTCTCAGCAAGTTCAACTTTCTTCCATCACATTACAAAAAAATTAAGGCGAAATCTAGGTTTGTATCCCTACAAACTGCAAGTATTTCAAAAACGTCTTCTGCTTGATTACGTAAAACGAGTTACTGCAACTGGTTACTGCAACAATGTAAACCACAACGATATTCTTGACCACAGGTTTTTTCTGATGAAACTGGAACTCATCTTTCGGGTTACATCAATTCTTAACAATGAGGACTTGGAGTGCCAATAATCCCCCATGTGTTTCGGGAAATGTCACTACATCTATTAAATTGGAGTTTGGACTGTATCTGTGCTGTATCTCGAAGACGATTAATTGGTCTCATGTTCTTAGATGATACAATCACGGCTGAAAGGTATCAACTTCATGCCGACGATTTGACCCAAGGATATTCCAATAGGACGGCGCAACGGCCCATACAGCCAGAGCAACTCTTGAGTATTTGGAAGAATTCTACGACGAGCGAATTATTAGTGCTAAAACCGTCCGAACTACCGAGACCGCCTGATCTTATCCCTTTATTTGTTCCCCCATCCAGACAACACTGTTTTTAAAAAAACTGTCCACACCACAGACCATTTGAAAACAGCGATTCACACGAACACAAGAAGAGTGTGTGGGAATTTCACCTGCAAATTAAGAGTTTTTTATTACTATTATATTTTTTTAATAAAGTTTACGTTTTCATTCTGTTCATTATTGGATTGTTATTGTAATTTTTAACTTTTTGCATGATGTTCTGTACGTAATTATGTACAGCTGTTCACAGCATAACCAAAGTTTTTAAGAAACAAGCAGCGTAGAAGAGGTTAGGCAAAATTATAAAAGAACATTCATTTTGAACATTTTAAAGAATTCGCCAAAAAGGTCAATAAAAAGGTTCCTTGGCAGTAGACAAGGATGTCAAAGTTAATAATTAACTATGGATTAATAAGGATGCTTAAATTAACTTGCGCCACACGTTTATTAAAACAAAATGTTTGTTTATCAAAACAAAATTATGTGCAAAACAAAAGTTTTGCACAGCCTACCCCAAACTGATTTTTATTGAAACATATGATATAAACGCAGGT
>JAWQRJ010003379.1:0-12136 GCA_033557515.1 Diorygopyx duplodentatus | reverse complement strand
GTTAACAGATGCCAAGGGTTTATGTAATACGACATGAGATGTCCGAAGCGGTGGCAACCCGATAAAATAATTTTTAAACGTCTTGAATGTTATTTGATGAATTTTAAAAACCACATAATAAGTCTTACTTGTAAAAGAATAGAAAATAATCGGAAGTAAACCAAATCCGAAGTTCACCCAAAAATCTCCTCGCGAGGATTTCATTTCAAAATCACTTCAACAATGTATAGATATATGCAAATTTACTTTTTACCGTATTTTTCTATATCATGTAAGAAATACGAACACAAATAAAAATCACCATCTAATTGGAAAAATTGTTTAAATTTTTCTTTCAGCGCCATTTCTTTCATCACACCTATCATATATACGTCAAATCGTTTAATCAGTGACCTCTCGACGTTGAGTAAAAAGTGTGGTGAGATTCATACAAGGGCATACCGCATGAAATTTTGTATTTCTTTACGTTTCGGTGGTGCTTCTTATAGATTATGTCAATGTGCAACGTTGTTATTTCAAGAACGCCTTGTCGGATGTTAATGCAGTTGAGTTCTATAGAATTCTTATTTGATTTTACATCTTGCTGATATACTCAACAAAAGCACACCAAGATTATTATTTTGTTTTTCAGAACGAGTTAAATATACGAAGTGATGTGGGACACCGCGCCGATTTAGCCCCGCCCGTGTAGTCAGTGTCGGACTCTGGGTATGTATTTTTCCGTGCAGCAGCTTATTGCAAGTAAGTTATCAAAAACAAAGTAGCTATTGTGGTAAAGAGCGATAATAACGTGCTCATAAAACAATAATTTTTTCACGACCAGAAGAAATATAGGCCGTACAATTTTGCATTACACAAAGTCGTAGAAAGTACTGCTAAAACTATATAAAACTATAAATTTACTATGGGTCCAGAACCGTGAGGGTCATAATAATGAATTTTTATGTGCCATCTGCAATTTACATTTTGTGCAACAAATACAATGTATAATATGCTACCTACTAGTTACGCACAGCATGGCTATGCGAGTAAAAGCAGGCACTTATTTCTTGTTTCACTACTTTTTAACTGTAGCCTAATGGCTTATTATACTTATTTAAAGTTTGTACGCCATTACACAATTTGTTGGCTCGTGGAGTGGCATAACCTTTTAACCTGAAACCAGCGCGTAGATCCTCCCGCAGCGCCAGGTGACTTTCTAAAAATGGAAATTAGAAACTCCGAAATAAATCAATGGTATTGTGCGTTGCATGGCACGACGTGTGCAATTAAACCCAGTAATTATATTGGATAGACTGAAATGGGCAAGGGGTGGGATTTATTGGTATTGTGTAGAGAAGCCAGGTCGTGGATTAATAACCGTCAGCTTGAACTATGAACCTGTAGAGCGATTATTTATTTATATGTCTACTCATGTGCGAAGTAGTAGTGAAATTTAATGGAGTATTGCACACCTGAAGTTTTTATGACAGGAATCAATCATTGAGCGAATAGAGGAGCAACCTCAATTTCACAAGAGATGAATAACAAGTGTAGGATGTAAAGGATTTTTACAGAATTTATACACACGTACAGGAATATTATTAAAGGAATATTCAATTATCAAAAAATATTATTCGTATCAAATTACTAACTTTGGAATCAACAATCTAAAGAAAAGGAAGAAACAAGAAAATAACGAAGTGGTGTTGAAAGTTACTCATGACAAATGTCATGTGGTATTAGTTAAGTGAAGGCAATAAAAACAACATACAGACTAATGCAATCTGTTTTGGTTCTCCACAATTACTATGTAAACGATGAAATCTCGTCGACTGTGTTGGGTAGCGTTTACACACTTACTATTTCTAGGCACTGACACCTATCAATCGATTCAATAACACTAGTAAGTACACGTGTGAAAACGCACACATGCACAATCTCATTAACGCGACGTCGTAGTGCAATCGGTTTGTATCAATATTTAAACAGATTTACAACTCTAATTGTAAATTGTCTGTGTAAAATATGAGACGTTTTCTTTATTGTTTCGTTTGCCGCCAAGGACTGTTACTACTATTTACAATTATTTCTACCAGCTATTATTACTATTTATTAACATTTCTTTTACTGTAAATTAACTGAAGAATATAAACCTTACAAAATAATAGCTAAACGTGAATTACAAAACAATAGCATAAAAATTTATCTCGCGTTATTTCGTGGCATTAAAGTGATATTAAGGCTTGATATTAAAGCTTTTTAAGAAGCTTTTGTCTGTACAGGAAGCGTAAAGTGTGAAATAGGCCGATGTAATGCCAACGTTTATGATACAATAATAATAAAAGTTGCTTTCTTCAACATAATTCGCTTTCCTTTGTACCTGAAAATAAAATACAAAGAAACGAATTGATAATACGGCAGCTATTAACTAATGTTTAATGCAATTAATAATTACTGGGATAATTATAATTTCACTAACTAAAGAATACATACAACATATACAACAAGTGGCAGCTTATGCTTACAAGTGGTACTTCGAAAACCCGGAAATTCAGGTTTTAATTAAATTCGGTGCGTTTATAGAGTTCTTTGAGATAAGAACGTTGCAATCTTTTTTTTAGCGCCAAAAAAATGTTTTGGTGGAAACACTTTATAAAGCCTCAATTTTTTTATACATACACTTGAATGTGGATGTTTTAACCTCCCCTAGTGGATGTTATAACTAATAAAATTGAAAAAAAAACAAACGTCAACTAAAGTGTTTTTTTTGCAATTACCTTACAAACGAAACATTGCGTAAAAAAATTATAATCAGTAAAATTCATGGAAACAAAATTCCATACACTGCCATCGTTATCACAGTTTTCAAGTGATCATTTAACTGGCTTGTATAGATCAATTTACATTGGGGTCTTATCACTAGAGGTACCTTTCCATTGTGGAGATATCCTTAATTTACCAGAGTTTTCGAAAGCTTTAAATACTTCTTATTCGCTTGAGAATTGATTTTTTATCGGTCGGGAGAGAGAGTTGTTAGATTTGGTGAGATCACATTTGCCAAGACGAATTCTTGCTCGAGGAAATTCCACATCAAAAGCGACACATAAATCGTTAACCGATGCCAAATCAATATTACTTTGAGCCTTAGCGCAAAGTAAATAGTAAATAAAATTTCACGACGTGATGTTACAGAGAACGATATTATATTTTTAATTTTCGATGTCACATTTGTTATAGTCGTTATAAGAATTTGACGGTTTACCGTCAGGGCAGATTACAGATTCGTTCTTTAGTGGTTATATGATATATGTGACTTGTTCAATTGAAACGTATCTTTGGTCCGTAAGAAAAGTTATGACCCAAGATGGTTTCAATTGAACAAATCTAGTATAATGCTGTGTCATAAAGCGTTTCGTGTCCTGGACGAAATTAACAAAGTTGAAAGATAAATATTTTGTTGGATCTCAAATCTTTTGTAAATATTTTTCTTCCTGGCGATTCTAAACATAAGTAAACTATTACTGATCTAAATTCTTATAAAACTAAAATTTAGGCATGCACCCAATTGCAATGAACCCGCGGAGATGGTCGATAAATCGACGTCAAATAGAAGAAAATCTGCATACATTTTTCGAAAAATAAAACAGTTATAGTTCGAGGACAATCTTACTAGAATAATGCTTTTGTGGTACATTATCATACCGCAACGCTTGCATAGTAAGGTTATCCAAGTGCTTCAAAACGGGTAATTTGGAGCTACTGGCATGACAACTGTAGCAAGATTCCACGTATATCGACCAAAAATTGCCAGCAACATTGAACAGTTCGTGAAGATTATCAAAAAGATATATTATATTAATGGTCAGTTCCATTGGAACTATAGTCAACGATAGTCAAACTCTAGTCATACTCGACTATGCGAAAAGAAGGCAGCATGTCAAGAGGGAGCTCTAACATTGGAAACAATAGTCGTGGTGGTAAATTACTGTGGAGCAACGACACAATCCCGTTTGGATCACAAGACTAACTGAATAAATAAATAGTTTAAAGGTACTAGTTTCGGTCCATCAGGCCATCCTAAGCCTTAACTTACAAAAGGAGGTATACGAACATATTAGCATTGAATTACAGTTGGATAAATTAAAAGTAAAATGAAATAAAAACGTTAGTTACAGTCAATAGAGAAGATCTAATTAAAATAAGAGTAATGTAATGTAGGAGTAAAAACTCATCAAATCCTCATCAAATGGTCAAAAGGTAAAGAACAGATATTACAACAATAAAACTAAACGAAACGAACAGTCTAACAAGAACGTGCGCACTAAAAGGTTGTATATGGCTGAAATTTTAAAGCGAAATAAAACCAGTTTAATTTTTATAAAACGTGACGAAATAACATATGCGCGGGATATTTAAAATTTAACTGAAGTAAAAAGACAGTGAAGTAAAATATAAGACCTAAATGAAACATATGTAACTTAAAATAAAACTGAATAAAGGGGTTGACTGTCAAAATTTATTTGTTCGTTCGGTACCATTATTTTTGTGTTTTTCGATCTCCATTTGTTCAAGGAGATCCATATTATGACCTTTGTCTATTTCATGTAAAATTTTTGTGGTCGATTTTATGACGAGTTTGCATTTAATGTTTAAACAAAATGGAACTTATACTGGAGTTATGTTCTGTGATTCAAGCTTACCTCCTGTCTGCCCTATATATCCCTTCACAGTTGTTGCCATTAACGGCATAAATTTCACTTCTTTCTAGGGTGGGAATTTTTAATTTATAGTTGAATAGCAAGTTAAAAGTTTATAGTTGACCTTGCAAGCTGGAATTATTCCCTAAAAATATTTTTGGCATTCCAATTCATGTCGTTAAACGTTAAGGGTTTATATATGGTTGGAAAGAACAGTAGTGGAATTGTTATTTTTAATTTTGTTATATAAGGGGTCGTTTCTAATTAATCATCTGGGTATTATTTTATTTATTATGCTGTTCCCAAAACCATTCTTGACTGCAAGGCTCACTACGTAACTAATTTCTTTTTTGCGTTCGACGGGAGATAAGTAAACGCGCGGTATATAAAAGAACGAAAAACGACTGTTTTATGGGAATATGGGTGGAAAGAGTCGAAAGGAATAATTGAGGAACTATATGTCGGTTTTCTATGTATGTCAAAGGAAGGAATCTTATTTATGTTAGTGATAGTAACGTCAAGAAAGGTCGGATAGGCCGAAACTAGTACCTTTGTATATATAAAACTCAATAAAGCAAATAAAAAGAAGTTCAAAAAGTATAGTTTATTTATTAAATTTTAACCAATTTGCAAGATGGATTCATGCAATAAAAATAAATAGTTTCTCTCCATTGGCACCCTTCGTTAGTTGGCTTCAAGTCATGATCTGCCTTGTGATTTTTAGTTTAATTTATTTAACTAAATAAATCTAGTTTAATTTTATTCATTACCACCTCAATTCTAATTCAACTGGTGTGGATCACTCACCCGACTTTCTCTCACTTAACCCCCCGATCTCTAAACAGTGCCACTTTGGGCAAATAAATATTTACTATTATAAATAACAAAGCCATGGCAGTTTGTTCGTATTTCTTGATGTAAGATCATTTAGAACTAAGTATGAAACTTTAAAAAACTTACCTTACGCCTCTCCTGTCACAAAGGCGGTTTTATTTCCCAAGAATATTGTGCACTGACAGGTAGTATTAGGAATTAGCGGTAAATATCTTCAAAATGCATTCATCATTCTCGAATTCATAATATCAGTGTTAATTTAACAGTGTCAATCAAATTCTTTCCCAATGGCGCCAACTGTCAGAAAAATAAATATCACAAATTAAAACCAGCATTCACCGCAAGGTTGACTGACCGCAACTTGCAACTTAAATAAATAAATGTTACAAAGAGAAAAAATTAAGTTAGCTAACAGTTAGAGAATAAACATTCATTCAAATGTTTATAAATAATTAATTACAGCAACTACTGACGGTTAATACTGATTTTTACAAAAGCATAGTTGGTAGCAATGCTCTCTGAAGTACCCGCTGTCACTAGTTGTCAAAATATGCTGTAAATAAGTTAAATGTTAGGTTTTTTTGAATAACCAGGCTTTACGTTTTGGTAATCGGTTTTCACCATAAAAAGCGTTGTCAGGTACGTAAAATAAACGCAAATAGCGAAATTGCTTATAAGTATTAGCTCCCCAGGTTCTTAGGTTGAGTTTTCTTTCCTCCCTTTAGTACCGGGCTCCCCGAATGAATGCCCGGCAGGTTGGAACTACCGACATTGGCCCTACCCGATGGATCGCACAATTTTGACGAGGACACGATGTTCTTTCACTTACAGAGCCTGACACACACAAGGAAAACGAGATTCTGTTACAGGCAAATACCTTAGAAAAAAATTAAGAATAAAATGGCGGACATTACAAGAGGTAGCGTGCAGAAGTCGGTATGAGAACTAAGTATGCGATTACCCGACTTTCACTCTTATTGGATTAATAGCTAAGGCTCTTTTATTCACTAAAGAACTGCATTCTCTATAGAAATTGCAGGTAAACGAAAAATTTATTCCTTTTTCAAACATTCCTTTATTGCTGAATACCTTCCGAAAAATCCAGTTAACAGATGCTAAGAGTTTATTTAATACCACAAGCGGTGGCAATCTGATAACAGAATTTTTAAACGTCTTGAATGTTATTCGACGAATTTTGAAAACCACATAATAAATCTTACTTGAAAGATAGTAGAAAAGAATTCCAAAATCACTTCAAAAATTCTCAAAAATATATAAATATATGCAAATTTACTTTTTACCGTATTTTTCTATACCATGTAAGAAATACGAACACAAATAAAAAATCACCATCTAATTAAAAAAATTGTTTAAATTGAGCACCATTTCTTTCATCACACATATGGCATCGTTTAATCACTGACCTCTCGGCGTTGAGTAAAAACTGTGGCGAGATTCCTACAAGCGTATACCGCATGAAATTTTGTAATTCTTTTACGTTCCGGTGGTGCTTCTTATAGATTATGTTTTTAATGTACCACCACAGAAAAAAATTGAGGTGGCCGATGTCCAGGAATCTAGCCGGCCAGTGAATTGTTCCGTATGTGCCCATCCAATTTTCCTTAAGAATTTAAATAGTCATATCACCACTCGTGCATTGTGGACAGGAGCGCCGTCTTGTAAAATTATTCTCATATAATTATTTATTGGCATATCACCCATGAAAGATTCAATGTATTCACGGAGAATATTGACGTAGGTTTCGGCCATTAGATTTTTCCGGTAGAAATGTGGTCCTGAAATTCTCCCATTTATGAATCTTACCTCTACGTTTATACCGAAGCTGTCTTATCAAAATTTATTTAGTGTTACATTTGAATTTTCTGACGCCCAGCGAAAATTGCTGAAGTAAACTCTAATAGGGCTGGATAGGATTCGCATTGCCACACGCTATGGTAAGCTAATTTTAAGTATATTTTGTAAAAAATATCCAATAACTCCCAAACGGTGCGACTTTAGCCAAAGGTATGTTTAATAAAACACACCATAAATTCCATAAGGAACCCAAAAATATAATAACACATTGGGTGTTTGGAAGATACCACTACTATAGGGAAAGGCTGAAACCATGCAGCTTTTATTTGAAACTTTTTTACCTACAACGATTAGAAATTGTAGAAGTATGGACCACAAAAATTGTGTAACGGACATCCGAACGAACGGACCAATGGCCAAAAATTGGCCATCGTCCGGATGTCCTGATCACCATTAGTCTTAGAATACCTTAATTCGCTTAGATAGTAATGCAAAATCTCACCATCGAAATTTTGGACCGAATGTATAACTTTCTCTTTATATGAGAGAAAGTAAAAACTATATGGGGATTTAGAATTGAGACACGTTATGCTTTGATCTCGTTTTCACTTCATTCAACGTATGCATTTGATTTTTTCTTCAAGTTTGTAGACAATTATAACCCAAAATTTTCGTCTTGATTCTCGCGCGCTTCCCATTTTTGATTGTAAGATTATTTTCCAACGTCTTCGTTTCGAATTTCATACCTAAGTCTTTTGAATATTTTACGATTGACCGAAGTAACCAAGGATATTGCCTTGCTTACTTCGTCGCCATTGTGGAAGGACAATTTTTACCTTGTATACATAAAACAGCTGAGCGATTTTGTTGTTCTTCTTTGAAGGTGGTCTTAATGAAGGAATTCACGAAGAGAAACTTCTTTTATATGTTGCAAAATTGATGTTGTGTCTCTGGTTCCAATCTTCACACAGATTGGTTTTATCATTACGTAGCATACTGCTTGTTTATCAGTTTTTCATTTCGAAACCTTTATTAATCTGCATTAGAGCTTTCTTATTGGTTGTTCCTCACTCGCGATGACTGTTTGTAGAACACCCTCCAAGTCGATGATAGTGGATATCGTGTGCGTAGCATTAAGGGATATTGCAGGTCAATAGCTCTCTGATAGGGTATCACTTAAATGGGCGTCTCTGAGTTCTGTCATTGGGTTATGTACTCATTGACGTCCGTGTTTATAGCCAACTTTTTTTGTAATATATACTATGTTTGTGTGAATTCAATATTTGGAGGAAATATTGCTTCAGTATATGTCCTTTTCCTCTATTTCTTAGAGGTCAATTTCAGATGACCATCTTAGATTTTTACATTGATTTGGCTAATAGTACTGTGGGTATATCTCCGAATTACCCACAGTACTTTTAGCCTTCCTTCTCTACTCTGCATGCTCATAATTTGATTATTATCCTAAATACAGACGTGTCGTTTCTCTAAAACAATCGACCAATCTAATTTAAAAAAGTTTTCAGTTTTCATATATATTTCATCTCTAGTCAGCAACAAAAGTATGTGTTTGTTAATCAAAGTAGTCGCTTTATTGATAACATGATGCAGTATATCGCACCGGCTGTGACTTTAACGTCTTGGTAAGAGGGAGACGAACACATCACGAGATAATTTATTATTTACACTCATTGACATTTTGACTACAATAGCACTGGTATCAATTACAACACAAGGTCTATCATTGTATATATATTGCTTAGCAATAAACATTGTTGATGAACGGGGTTATTGTGTATCGCGTTAAACATAATGGTCGGGAATGTCATCATACTCGCCGACTCTATTAGCACTCGAAATTATTGAAAGGCAATTAAAATCAAATACATACGTATGCGTAAAACTATTTACCATGCTAATTATATACGAAATGTTGACATGAGGAGTTGTAAAAGTTCGTTTTTACGTTGATTAATCGCTCATCAACCACATTGTTGCTTTGATCCTCGTACGAACGAAAAGTTACATAACGAACTGGATAAATACAAACGCATAAAGTTTCTATGGTCGCCCACTTTGTTGCCTAGTTATCTAACCGAAAAACCACTCTTAATCGTTCCGACAGTAGGCAATGCATCATCAATGTTGACAACAGTACTAACACTCATTGTCATCGGAGATAGCAAACTAAGGCTTGGTAATATTTCACACGTTAGCGATGAGGTAATTTACAATTGCAAGGTAACAGCACTCTGTTATTGGTGTCGTCGATTTTTCAAATGGCGAACAGGCAGTTCTCGCTGTCAGCTACCAATCGTTTCTTCCAAAAATGCCCAAGGTAAACCGTAACGAGCCATCTTGACTATGAGATAATGCGAGGATATTTGAAAGGATGAAATCCTGTTCGATTGTTGAAGTTGTTATTGTTATTTTGTCGAGGTGATTCTTCATAAAAGATGTGTATTGAATTGAGTGGCAAGTTTGGCAAATTTTTGTGTCAATAGTAAAAAAACAGGACTTGCATGATTTATGCTTTTGGGTATCTACATATCTATATACAGAAGGAGGTCAGGCATCAGGATATTGTGGAATTTAGAAAAATTATATCTCAAGGGTTGCCTTCTTTCTATTTTTAGATAAATTTTTGAACTCTTATGAACAGTGAATGGATGTTGCGACCTATCCATGCGGGTCATAAAGATCGCTTTGCAATGACTACCTATACTTGTTAGTTACGCGGAAAGAAATGTTTGGCTAAGTTGGCTGTAAAACGGTACACCATAACTTCCAACGGCCACTACCGAAGATCGCCGCTGTCTTATTCACAACCATTGTCAGTTTGATTTTGCTTTGACTGGACCTTAGAGGCAAAGGCCGACGCACCCAACTTGACAGATAACGCTAGTTGGAAGATAAGGGTAATAAATAATAATACGCAGAACTCTTTATATACATTGTTTGTAGTTGCAATGTAACTAGAAGTCTTCTTCTCTAGGAAGCCATGGCTAAAACACTAAAACTATGAAGCATTAAAATAATTTTCAAGAGAAAACGGATTTATTCGATTTATTTACGCTTAAACATCAATCATGTCGTATCTTTATTATAAGATAATGTAAATAATTTATACTATTTACTTCATTTTAACTTATTTTTTAAAGGCGACTGCATTTTATTACTGTATATTATATTTAAAATAATAATAACACAGATCGACTATTCTGTTCATATTGATTTATCTATAACTCTGTGCCTGGGATATTTTACAAAATGGCATTTTTTGCTTCTCTATCATCTAGCTTCTCTAGCATACATCTAGTCTGTGTTGAAACTTCCGAAAATGTTATCACAACTCCTTAATCTAGTCCATTAAGGGACACAAGTAAACGATACAGAACTATTTCAGCTATTCTAACAAATTATTTTCGGCTAATGCACACGATAAATAAACCCGATATGTAAATTAAGCATAAAAGTTACACCGCTACGATAGTTATAATTGACTTGTGATGTACTCTTATTTAGATTCTGGTAATCTCCACCTTTGAAACTGTTAACGCAGCTTATATAGCGCTTGTAGGACGGCAATAAACATGTTGGCTTTTTAAGATAATAAAATTGGACGCGCATCATCTAAGATAAACACAATAATCTTTAGGAGATAGAAGTGAATATATTCGTTCTCAGGCTTAAGAAAGAAAACTTCCGCTCTTGCTCCAAAAGAGGTATTTTTTAATCTACAAAACTAATGGGATCCAGGAAAGGCGCTAATATGATCTGTAAACAAATGACTGCGTCGGCTCCGGACTTTAATAGAACCGAACTGCATGTGCCAAACGAGCTACCCAAATTTACCACCCGGTTAACCGGAATCAGTGAGTTGTATTTACATAAAAATTAGGGGGAACGCACAAACAATACAGAAAATACACCCTTTGTTTGCGCCGTTTATGGTCCCCCAATGCTAATTAGTGCCTGACCTTTCCTTTCAGAGCGGTGTGGTGCAGTTGATTTAAAAAGCAAAGTTCGGTAATGGATGGTAACAAAAGAAATTCCTTTTAAATTTTAGACAAGAAGAGAACAAGGGGATACGTATCATTAACTTTTTAATAAACTGTGGATTAAATTTTTTTGAAATTTTTTGAAAAAATATGGTCTGCAGGATAGAAAGCAGCGAATGAAAGTAACTTTTCACCATATTATTCATTTTCGTCCTGGTCACATCAAACACTGGCACATATTAAAATTACCTATTGACGATGTGGAAGAAGTTTACACTCCCATGGTCATTAAAGGCATCGCCTAAAACGCTCTGCATTGTCGTCATCCTTTACAGTATTTGCGCACGTAGCGAGATCTATTTGGTCATTTATCCAGTACAAATAGGACATTGTGGGCAAAACGAGTTTCGAAGGGACCTTGAGGAGATCAAATATTTGCCTCGGACGAGAGCACAAGCGTCGTCCGCAGTCCGAGTGATTTTCAGGGAACTCCGAGAGCGAACAACGCCACCTACTGCGTAATTCAATTCGACTGGCGAGGTATACGTTTTGCAGATAATAACGACTAATGTGCGGCAATACAATATACGAGCGACCACCGGCCGTTCGACAATAAATTCCCCACTCACAATGCTGAAAGATACACTTAAAATTGACGTTATGGGCCTTGTTAATAAATTGTCGTCGTTATATATCTCTTCTGGTGGTAGAATTTCGCTGCACGCGGTAACAATGACCTGCGCGTCCGGCAGGATTTGATTGAAAATAAATTGCGGAGACAGAAGGTGGGAGATAACAAATAATACG
>JAWQRJ010003378.1:0-12139 GCA_033557515.1 Diorygopyx duplodentatus | reverse complement strand
AAGTAAATGGGCATCAGTTAAGGGTATTATTTATACCCCAGGTAGAGTGAAGGGTTGTTTATAAGAAAATAATAATTCCAGGAAGATATTAAAAAGTTGAAAATACAAAAGGGTCAAAATGTCAGTTTAGGACAGATGATGTGCATAGAAGTATAAAATTTAGAAAGCATCTTCCATATATGAGACGTTCGATGCAGACACAAAGATCATGTGGTGAGTGGCATGCACGGTGCAATAATGAAGCAATTTATTGACCTGCGATGGGATAGGGCACAGGCTAAGTGTAGGTTGCTTCCCGTGATCTATAATTTCAATAATTACTTCCCGGCACTGCCGGTGGTGTGGCGTAATCAGTCGGAAAGTTGTGAATTATTATGTCGCCGAGTTCGGGGCGTTCGCTATCAGATAGTATAATGAGGGCTGACAGTTTTATGAATGCGCCCCGATGCGGCGGCGTGTATTAAATTCCCCGCGTGATATATGGGCATAATTACACGAATTCTCCGTACGCACTTATTTGATCTCCTCGCGCAGCACAATAGATTACCCGAAACTGGGTCTAGCAGGGCAAAAAAGCCCCGACGCAACCCTAAATCCTCTCCGCGAAAAGCAGCAGCCTGGGCCTGCGGTGACGTTAAGTTATTGGTAGGTATGATGATTTATGTTATGTGTGCTTTGCAGCCAAGCCGAATAGCCGCGAAACGTGTTCGTGCTAATCTGATGTGGCAGAAATGGTTACATTTTGGAGAGTGTAAAAGTAAAGAAATTGTATAAAAAGATAATAGACCCAGTAGATGACGTGATGATGATTAAAAAAGGATATTTTTGATAATTCGCAGTTCAATAATATGGAAAAAACTTTTTCCGTTTCAGTGCAATGGGAATTGTTGGTGTTACTAGTTTGGCTCCAACACATTAAATTGAAATACGGATGCATTTTATCCACTCGGAATTTGCACAGGTCATTGGAGATTCAATAACGCCACTAGCGCTTTACGCCTTTGTTGTTGTTCAGAGCAAAAAACCAGTGATTACGCTTAAAACAGCAAATCAAGTTAAAAGGCACTCTATCCCTGTTTGTTATTTTTTAATAACATAAACCGGGTTTTGATACTGAATTTGTTTAAAACGAAAACTTTCAACCACATCCTGGTCTTAACTGGACTTCTAAGTAAATTAAGCATTGATATTATAATGGGTAGAAGCATAGTTGTGTATTACAAAGTTATTGCACTAACTATCTACTGTACGTGATGTTGCATTTCATAACTTCGGTTTACTATAGCTGGCATGTCGGTTAACCATTGAAACCAAGGCATTTCCGTGACGTACTCCTGTGGTGACATAGTGAGCATTATCGAAATATTTGGTTTAATTAATGTATATCGAATGGAGCCATCTTGTAAATTGGTTATCAAACAAATGAAGATCGAAAAACAGAAAAATAATGGTACTGATTTTTTAAGTATACCTTCTTTTGTAGATTAAGGCTGAGGATGGTCTAATGGACCGTCTACTACCGAAACTAGTACCTTAGTATATACAACACAATAAAGCAAATAAATAGAAGTTCAACACGTTTCATTTATTTAATTAACATATGGCAATAACGGGTTAATAAACGATGATAATGCAAATGTACAATAACAGGTAATTATTGATTGCAGTCCGTACAATAATATTTTCTATGTTGTAGTTTATTATTATTTGCTACAGTCAATGTGTATTCGTACAATTTAAAGTCAATTAAAGCCGAAACAATAACAGAGTGGCTCACAACAACTAGCTATTAAACTATAACTATATTTTTATCGAATATTGAATACGTTTATTTTAGCACAGCGCAAAATTTACCACAATTAGTTTGTCGCAACAGCCATAATCTTTCACCAAGAGCTCTACGGCATTTGGGACGGTTTTGTCGCTAACACAAGACTAAGTGGAATAATTCGTGGGTTCCGTCATGGACGTACACGATTAATCTAGATAGTTTCGAAAATTACACTAGAGTACGTGCACACTTCGCGTAATCGCTCGGAATGAATGCTAGGTGATAAATGTTGGCAATTTGCCATAATTGTTGCCAACTAATGATCTTATTGTAGCTAGAGGCGACCTGATTAATTATGTAGAACAATGAATTGACAGCCGCGTTGGCCCTTGTTTACCAACGTTGTTCCAATTTTAATTAGCACGTGTATTATCCGGTAATTGATGGGTGGAATGGAACCTTTAAGACATCGAATCATTGTTTGCATAGTGGGTTAAAGTTCCGTGAATGACCTAGATGACAGAGCATAATATCATGTTCTAACTGCTGACCTTCTTGAGAATTACTTTGCAGCAGTTCACTAAATTATAGTGTACATAGAAGTAAATCAACCTATTTTTACCCTATCCAATTCATATTCTCGCCCTTTATTGTTCAATTTTAATTTAAACTACTGTATTGGTTTCGTGTAATAAACTTTCATGAAAACAAGTTAACTTTGACAGAAATTACTAAACTACAGAAATATCTTGATCATCATTTTATATTTGTTTAAAAGGATTACAGTAGACTAATCATATATACAGATATGATTGCATAAGTAGTGTACGTCTGGAACTGCTAGCTTGCAACCTCTTCAATTGTCCATTAAATGGTTTAACGGCGCAACGATTCGACTTTATGGTATTTTAAGCAGTCAATTACACTATGGAGGCCTAGGTGTGTTTAACTTTTCTTACGCGGCTTACCTGTTATTCTATTTAGTTGTAAAGACCAGTTAGCTAATAAATTGTGTGCAAAGTTATAGCGTTGCATCGTATATCTTGCGTTCCCTTTAGCAAGTTTTAATAAATCCTTCTCGTTTGATTGGTATAAAAAATAAACTGGGTAGGAGGTCGTGGTTACAGTAAGTAATTACTTCCCAAGGCAATTATGGAGAAAACAATTAATGATCTATAAAAATAAACGTCGTATATAAATAATTTTTGGAAGGCCACCAGAACGATTAGAGGTTGTGGGTGCGTCTAGCGGTGTCATACAATAGATTAAAGCAGAACTTCCTGCTTTTTCAACTGCTCTTGAAACACAACACTCTAGGACAATTAGAGGATTGAAGAAAAAATACAAGGTTGACAATTGTTTATTTTTTATCCACGCCAATTAAATAATTTATTAACTAACTACTATGTTTTTTGCTAAATATTCGACAGTGCGGAAATAACTTTCCGCACTGTCGAATTGCAGATTGCGGATTGTTTCGAAACTATTTGAAATTCAGAGCATTTGCTTTCGCACTGAAATTTCCTGGTTTAGGGGAGGATAAAATTAACGGTTACGTTATACAGGTGTTACCCACTTTAATTAAGCCTCATAGGCCTATAACTACAAGCTGCAACCTCTCTGTGTGTTAATGTTAACAGTGTGAACGTGTCGAATAACAGACAATAATTAGATTAGTGAAACTAGTAAACGCAAAACATTAATTCTTACCATTCCCTATTGAAAGTAGTCCATAAAACAAACTTAATAATTATAATAATTACGAATAACAATAAGTGCAATTAATTTTGGTTCCTAAATATTGTGGATCATGTTGCCTCTTTACATCTAAGTTAGTTTTTTCAAATTTGCAGACTCTTCTGTTTTATTTAAGACCAGCAAACATTGTCAACAAATAAAGAAAACATTAAAAAAGCATCAGTTGCCCGAAGTCTTTTGTATTGAACATTTTGACCATCTGATCTTTTTGTTTTCTAACTAGAATATTCACCAATTTATTCAAAAATGCAGTCTTTTTAAAAAATGTTGCATAGTATACATTCTACAATATTAATAATTCTTTCGAGAACAATAGAAACAATTATTCTGGAACCTTATCGCTTATATTGATAATCTGTTTGCATTTATGCTAGCATGTATCTAAATTTTTGCAAGTAAATCTTCAATAGAAAAAACGCCAGAAATAATAATTAAAACTTACATAAACAGAGAAGCGGGCACCTTTGTTACCTGAACAATCCAAACAATGAATGTTTTGAAATTTGCGGTTTTCCGATCTCGCAATTATATCCCTCTTGATATTAGACCAGCACAAAGCAAACGAAATAAGCTCCTTTGTTCAGCTGTTTGACATCTCACGGGGCATTTGTGACCGTTCCGCAGAAAGAATTTCGCGCTCGACTAAGTGAAATATTAATTAAAGGCAAATATTTTCTTTCCCGAACCCTGTTTACAGCTCGTACAGGACCGGTTAGTTACAAAGCTAAAAGTAAAATTTGTGTCACCCTAATGAGGGCGTTCTTTGTTCGTCTTTCATAATAAGTTTCGTTGCTGCCGATGCGGGGCTTTTTCAGTTTCATTTTTTTTATTAAAACCGCGCACGCCGTTGACTTCGTGATAGAGGAAATCAAATTAAAGCTGCTAGTGGACTTTGCTGAGTAACGGCTACTGGGAACTACACGCTGGGTGTGATTAGTGACGTGAGGGGCAATGGGCGACGCTGAAACTACTTCAACTTTATGTCTTCGGAAACGGCCCGACTGGCAACAGATGGCGCTACCGTTAAAATCTAGTTTCACCAAGTTATTGGTACATGAATTAACCCTGATATTGACCTCACTGCTCTCCGAGACATTGAATTCATACATTTTCTAATATTGGACATGAAAAATTGATGAAACCGCTTTAAACTAGGCGGAAAACTTCTGAAAATGGACGACAGAATATTTTTACTTCTGAGATTTAAAAAATAAAAGGCAATGAAAGTAAGGAATATAATGAATCACTCCTTTAGTTAAGGAATTTTTTTTCTATTTTAAGGGAGGTTCAAGGGGTAGTAAATCTTCAATATTTAAGGGTCATTATTTGACTAATAATTAATTAATAAAAGGTGTTATCTATTGAAAGTATCTACCATGACGCTCACATATCCTCAATCTTACTGATGGAACATTGAGCAACATTTGAGCCAGTTTGAAAATAGCACTAAAATCTGGCGGTAAAATTCTGAAATTCTTATAAGAGGACGCCGTTATGTTTAGTATGTCTACCAACAATGATTAGTGAACGACGCTCACAACAAATTTTAGATTAAAAATTCGTATTTGGAACAATTGCTTATAACTGTTGAAGAAAAGCGACATTAGATATCATTTCCATTTTTGTATGGAGCACTACTGAAAGTCTCGGATAGGCCAGTACAAGCGGTTATATGACCGCAGACCTTTTCTTGGAAGTATTGCTGTATATTAAGAATAATGTAAATTGTTCTATGGAAAATCCTATTTTGATTCTTCTTGATAACCTATAAACTATTGCCGGCAAAATGGTTTAGTTTTAGTATCTTTTCCACCTTACACCTCCTACCGTTTGCAATCTCTTGACATCAGCGTGCACTATCCGTTCAAGAGCTACTGCTTTACTTCCTTCAATACTCATAGCGCTTACACCTAAAATATTATCTTCTTCTTTTGGGGAAATAATGGCATATACATTTTCGCAGTTGACCCCGGTACAGTTTTTGCAAATTGCTGAGCATTTCAGGCCTGATTTTTGACATGAACATGCATTGCTGCACCCCTTTTTTACAGCTGCATGAAACAACATGCAGCAAGGATTCAGGTGCTGGGTTTTGGCACATTTCAATTGGCTGAAGGAGACCGTCAGAGCTGCGAACCCATCCTCATTCTTCAGGAGGAATGTTGTTTCCGAGCCAAACTTGCACCTGATGGTAACAACAGAGGAAATGATGCTGTGCAGCCTCTTCTGTGGGTGGTAGCCTTGCAAGATGAACTTTGCTTTTTGTGGCAGACTTAGCAAATAACTGGAACCTCAAGGTGTTCAATGTTTGTGCAATGCCTGTGGTGCAACCTCTGGTTTCTTGTACACACAAGTTATTTCCTCAAGCTGATCATGTTTTTTTCAAAATGTTACAAAACTTTGCTTTTCCTTGCCCAAAAGGAGAGGATGTTGTATCGTATTTGATGGTTGTATGAGTGAAAAGAACATTGTTGTTATTATATTTGTATGACTTGGTTGAAAACCGCTTGGTTTCAATGTTATCTCTTTCTGGTTTTTGGTAAAACAAATGTTTGTGTTTGTGTCCCAAGGCCGTCATGATCACGAAAAGGTCAATGTCTTCTCCAACAATTACGACACTTTCAGAAGTTTTGGTTCTCCTGGCTGAGGTTACAATCATGACATCAGCATCTTCTTCTGCCTGGTCACCCTGAATTGTGCAATTTTGAAATTCTGTTTTAAGCAACGAAATGAAGCGGTTCTTGTTTCTATCATCGGCCAGAAATTTGCCCTGAGGGATTCTGTTTATCATGTCTGCTGCAACTACGACTTCAGCAGAAGTGTGCGTTCTAGATCGACGAACTCTTTCAGCGCTTTTTGTTCCAATCTGTGCTCCCTCAGAGCCTTTCTGAAGAGGGGAACGAACATTTGCATCCGAATAGAACAGGATGGGAAACGTCACGTGACCAGTAGGTAGGTATCTTTGACCTGCACTACTTCTATTATCAACCCTTCCTTGCTACTTGTCCTTCCGCCTTCTCCTCTTCAAAGTCCCCCCCCCCCCCTCCCCGCACTTATTCATTCGTCAATTGATCACTTCGTTTCCACAAGAAGTGACAAAATCAGTTTTTTCGGGATAGGATGCGAAAAATAGCCCACTTTCTGTGAAGTTCGACAAAAGTGTCATTTTCAGAAAGCTGTAGCTCACTTAGTAATGGGTATAGAAAAAATGTTGCTCGAATGAAATTTGCAGAGAATTTAATGCTCTTTCTTTTTGTCACAGGATATGGTAACAAGAATTACATACTTTTTGAGTTATAAGGCAAAAATTATAAAAGCCGCAAATTTCGTGTTTTTTTTGGCTGCACAAAGTTTAGCCTCGAGATATTTTGTTGGAAAACTATTAATTCATGTTATTAGCATCCCCATAAACAGTTTAAAAACATAAAATCGTCTAGCAGACCTTTTGCATCTATTTTCTTACTATTGGACTCGACTACTATGTTTAGGTAAAATAATGTTACTTTAAAGGTTTAGATCGTTACTCAATCAAGATGAAGGAATAAAAATATTCACTTCAAAGATACTCCACCTGCAGTATAATCTCTTTGTTTTTCAAGCCTGTTCTTCAAGATTTCCTGTAGCCGTTAGTGTAGACCTACGAATGTTATTCCTGACTGAAGGCCAGGAATAACATTCGCAGGAATAACAGGAAGGTTCTTCAAATCTTTGTCTTTTGTCAAGTCAATTTCGCATTCATCATCAATAACTGTCTAAGGTCATCTTCATCCTGAGTATTATTTACTATTTCTGGGGGCAACGATGTAGTTGAAAGTCCTAGTCTAGGTTCGTTTTTTTCATAAACTGGACAAATTTCAAACCCTCCGACCATTTAGTTGATTCATTGTCCTTCAACCAAGACCAAATCACATTCTCAATGTCTTTGTTGGCACGTTCAACGAAGCCCTGGTTTTGAGTATGCCTTGGTTTCTCATGCACAATTTTTAGTTCTGGCCAAAGACTAGATCTCTAATAACATTGTTGACAAATTCTCTCCCGCTATCTGATTGCAAAATGCATGACGCAGCTATAGTTAAAAAAATATCATTAAGTGGTAAGCTACCTCTACGCTCTTTTTGATTTCAATGCACGAAGCAGAACAAACTTTGTAAGATCGCCTTGATAAACCATAATACATTTGAATTCTCCGTCACATTGCTAAATCTATCAGGTCCACTTAACATCTACTATTCATCTCCGAATGAAGGAACGGCTTTGAAACTCTCTTTTCTTAGTTTTTTTTTCTGTTGTCGCACTCCACACTCTACTTTCGCCTTCGCAACAGGCTCATTCTTTATCTTCACCTGTTGCATCCTGTTGGCAAGGTATGACTTGATGAGCTCCAATGTAGACCATTGTCTCTAACCCCACAACGTTCCACTTTTTTTTTGTAAGAAAACCGAATGTGGCATCAATCAAAAGCTTGAGTTAGGTCACATATGTGGATCCTGTCTTTCTTTTAGAGTAAAATTCCGGTTGAAGGAATTTGATCATGGGTTGCTTCCAGAGTTTTGTGATCAGATCTTTCTCGACAAACTAGAAGATTGGATTATTCCTATTTTACGATGTAAATATATAAATATACTAAAGAATTTTTTTTCAAGGAAAAAACGTCTCCGAGACGGGGCTCGTACCCCGTATATTTACATCCTAAAATAGGAGTAATCCAGTCTTCTAGTTTTTCGAATATTTAATCCAGTTTACACATTAAAATTCGATGTTCAGTGTGTTTGTGTTTCTAATAGGTGAAAACAGGTTTGTTTAACACGTAATCTGTTATAGGTGCGATCATTTGAATGAACAAAATTTCCAAAGCGACGGGAGGTCTCGAGTGGTTCAGTGGTTAAAACGTTCGCCCGGACAGCAGAAGACACGGGTTCGAGTCCCGTCTCGGAGACGTTCTTTTCCTTGAAAAATATTTTTTTTGGTATATCAAATCTTTCATCATTTGCTCTTGATGTCTTCTGCATCATTTTCCAGCTGGCACACAAATTGTTGTGTGTCAGCTGGAAAGAGTGCATGTTTTTAAGTATTCGTAGATCTTGCATGGAAATTTTGGAATGCAATAAGACGATAGTTCTTATATCTCTTTGTATTGAATTGGCAAATTACTGGTCGCCGAATCCGTTTCGAATCCTTCGCGTGAGTTAATCGTACTTTGCCAGTGTTGCAAAGCGAGTTATTGGTTCACCAGCGACGCAGAAAACGCTCCTTTTCCATTGTCCGTGTAAGCCGTGTAGATTTCAGAGAATTCCCGAGGCGACCATAACAGCGCGATGAAAGCGTTACACAGATCGCCTGATTTATAAACAAAGCGTGAAATGGCAATGTTCTTTATTGTGGCGATGCATTCGGCACGGAAGATTATGCGGGATTTCTTCATCCCGAACGGACTATCGTATTTAGCTGTCGTCTCAATTTGGATGCAATACGTTAGTACCGTAATTACTGTGCTAACCTCTTGTCAGCCGAGTCCTTATTTAATAGGTACATCTTCTTTTAAGTGAGCGTAGAAACAGAAGGGGGAGAGGAAAAGTGGAGATGGAGGTTAACAAGGGTAAAGCCTCTATTCCAGCTTTTGCTTTGTTGTTGATGCAGTAGGGTCATTGGCTTTTCGTAATATCTTTTAATATCTACATTAATAATTACTCTGGTTTAAATACTGTTACATTCCCCGCCTTTATCGTAAACCTGAACAGTTACCAAAGAAGTGCAAGTAACTCATGCATAGCTTAAACTTAGTACACCGCAAATATTTCTCTCTATTTTTCCAATCCACCAACAAGGTCAAATATGTGCATTAATCTCTCTTTAAAGATTGCTTATCACGTTGTCAACAATCGAATAGCGCGCAGTCATTCAATCTCGTTAAACTATATAAACGCACTTTTTTGCTTCGGTACATTAGCGAAATTGTTCTCGTTGTGGTGCCCAGTTTTGTTTCACCTTTTACTCGAGCTCGTGCGCCGAACAATGCCAAGGACATTTGGTGGGCGTAGTTATTTGATATACCGACAACGTGCGTTCCGATTGTCAGCCCGATCCGGGGGATATTATTTCAGAAAAATGCGACCCTAGGTGCGACCGAGCGCTTACCAGCAAAGCAGTTTCGATTCAAGCCTAATTTCGACCAATAACGTCAATCATAGCTTGGTCAGACTGGGATTGCGCAAAAAGTAATCACGCTTGCCCAAGATTCGTATTGTTATTGGAGTTTCGTGCAACACTGCCGGCGACATATTAGTGTCAATTATTGACAGAGAAATATCTCACCTAGTTTGCGAACCTCAATTATTGGACGTCATATCTTCAATACCCAGCGAAACAGTCAATTTCTTAGATTGATCGCTTGATTGTAGACTTAATTCGCAAATAATTACATAAATGTATGAGCTTATCTTGTATATCTGTCTGAGCTTATCTTGAAACGAATAACGCCTAATTTGTAGGAAAAGTATGAATTTTTCAAAAAGCTAGTGGGTCACATTCAATTTACTTTTCATCAGTTCTCATGGAAAAAAATGAGGGTGACACAAAAGTGGTGATAAGAGAAACTATAGGAAAGATGGGAAGTTAAAGTTCAGGATAGCGCAGTTAAAACAAATCTCTTGAATGAACCTAATATTGAAGAATATACTAAACAGATATACTTAACAAATTAGAAATAATTACATCGTTAATCTCCTTATGAACGGCGAAGTTTGGGGGCCGTGTAAATTACCACGTCATAATATTTAGTCATATCGATTGATACAAAACTGAATATGACAACACGATCGTGCTGAGATGTGGCGTTACCACAAGCTGGACGTCAGAGCTATTCGGTTCAGGTGCCAACACCTTCGTGCTGGGTTGCGGCATGGACGTCCGCTTCGGCCGCGCGAAACTCGCTGCCCCGTCAGCTGGTTCTATAAGAAGTAACTCGGCACGGAGATACAAGAAGACTATAGAAGCCGACATTTTCTAAGTACGTCCTAGATTTAACTTCCGTCTTGTTCTTCGAATCTACAAACAAACAAATAAAGTTAGTCAATTCAGTATTTTTTAAAAACATATAAAAACCATAAACAGTAGTACTCGGTTCTGACGATTGTTTTGTTGCGTGACTTGCGTGGTGATAAGAATTATTATTGTGACTAAAATGAGCGGTCAAGGTAGCTCGAGTGCGTCATGTCGACTGGCATTTTAAAAGCCACTCAAAATACGCTTCCGATTTTCCGGTGGGCAGTGAAATCCGGAAGATAAAAGTACTTGAGTTAATAAAAAGTAGTTACAGAACTGCTTTTGATTTTGTCTGCAATGTTCGTAGTTACAGAACTATTGACAAGATGAAAGAAACCTTTCGAAGATGGAGAAATGATCAAGGAAGCTATGTATATTCTGGAGAAGCACTTTTTCGAGACTTCAAAAAGAAAACTCTTTTATCAATTAATGACATTTCACTGTCGCGTAACACCGTGAGAATTTAGAAGAATTACTCAACGAAGACTTGCAAAAATGTCGTTTCCTGGCACTCCAGTTTGATGAATCTACAGACGTGAGTGATATTGCACAGTTATGTGCCAGAAGTTTGCAAAGACGTCAGTTTCGAGCTTTACTTGAAGAAACAAAATCTGAACACGGAGATCTTTTGCTGCTTACTGATGCAAGGTGGCTAAGTCGTGGCGTGGCGCCTTTTTGAAAAGATTTCGTCAATTACTTCCGGAAATAAAAGATTTCTTGCAATCGAAGGGGGAAAATGTAGCTGTGTTAGAAGACGAAAAATGGCTTATGAAACCCTGTTTTCTTTGCGATATAACTGAGAAGCTGAATGAGCTAAACGTAAATTTGCAAGGTAGAGACAAAACTTTGATTGATATGACAAGTTTAATTAAAACATTCAAAGTAAAGATTCAGATGCACGCATCCCAACTAAGAAGAGGCGAATTGAACAATTACAAAAACATGGAGGTTAGAGGCTACTCATAACTCGAATCGCAAATTCCAAAGTTTCGCTGGACAATTGGATGATTTACGCGAGGAATTCGAAAGCAGGTTTGCGGATTTCGAAACTCTGGAAGAAGTTATCAGCTTTATGGTGTTCCCTTTTAACGAAGGCATTAACATTGACAGCGTATCTATTAAAATCGGCCAATTAATGGATGCTGAATCTGTTGTGGTCGAGGAGGGAATTGTTAAACTGAGATGCGACATATTTTTGAAACTCAGAGCATTCGGAAGTACAGATTTTTGTCTACGAAAAGTAGCTCTATATTTTTTGGGTCCACTTATCTTTGTGAATCGACGTTTTCTACAATGAATGCCATAAAAACAAAACATCGATCTCGCTTAACAGACGAGCATTTAACTTCTTGCTTGCGCATCGCCGTTACTTCTTACACTGTGCAATATGAAAAACTTGTGGGGAACATGCAGTGCCAGACATCCAGTAAAAAAATGAGTTTTTTTATATTATTAAGAATTTTCTCTGAAACTGTTATAAAGTAACTACATATTTCCTATAGTATAATACAGGGTCTTCATTAATGATTGTAAGCCACGTGACTACGTACGTCATAAGTGTATATTGAG
>JAWQRJ010003377.1:0-12142 GCA_033557515.1 Diorygopyx duplodentatus | reverse complement strand
GTAATATACCGGGTGTTCTATTTAAAAAAAGGTAACTGTTTGCTGCCATACTTTTTTGGCACATCCTGTATAAAATATTGTTTTTTACTTCAATACATTTTAAAAAACCTTAAGTATTTTGTATTTAACTTTTTTTTCCAGCTATCTTAGTTTAGAAAATAATCGACCGTTTCCATACATAAAAGCGACCCTGTATATAATTCTGCAATATTTATGGGAATAGCAAACCTATTATGTATTATTAATTTTTAACACTGTAAAACTGTTACAATACGTTTTAATTAGTATTCTGCTAATTTACTGGCGCAGTGCATGACCATAACTTACCTATTTGGTTCTTAAATTTTTAATAATATTAGCAAATAAAAACAGCTAAAATATTATTTTTAAATAATTTTATTGCATGTTTATCAATAAATATACTAGTTATTTATTACTATTCTATTATTGAAATTGTGCAAGACGTGTACTTTCGATGTTCATGAATTGAACGTACAACAATTACTATATGCTTATAATATTATTGGAAAGCTATAATGGAATAGGATTTGTTCATGAATTTCTGCAAAAAATTTGGAGCAATTTTAATTTCGAACATTGAACATTAATTTCGAACTTGTAGATGGCGATCCCCGACAGAAATTGGATTCTGGAATTGGAAAATAGGTAGAATTCTGCGAAATCTAAATGGAGGACACATTAAACATTAATTTCGAACTTGTATATGGCGATCCCGACAGAAATTGGATTCTGGAATTGGAAAATAGAATTCTGCGAAATCTAAATGGAGAAATGGTGAATAACGACAGTTTTGGAACTTGGTCAGCGGAAAAAAATTAAAAATAAATTTAAATTTTTTATTACTGACAACTAAACTAAAAACAATCATTTCGGGCTTCGAGGGGCCTTTGTTTCACTTTTGTTTTAAATTGACTTATTTATTTATTAATGGTTTGTTATTAAAGCCAAACTAGAAAGAAATCTTTCAAGTTTTTATTAACGTATTATTCCTTTGTATGTATCTTTAATTTTACGACGGCCATACAGCATTTCGCACATAACGCTTAAATCTTTATTACGCCAGGATTTTATAGTACCATATTAATTTTTTACGCGGCTCAGTCACGACGTAAATCACAACATTGGATGGAACAATAGTAACTGATCGTAGTTTTTCTAAATTGTCGACTTTTCGTGGTAGTGTTGTTGAAAATTCTGATTCAAAGGTGATCTAATTTGAGCTAACCTGTCACAGCAATATATACGTAATTAACAAAAATTAAAAGTAGTGCCTTTGGATCAGATATTTCGAAGGTATTTATTGTACTTCCTATTCAATTTCCTCTTTAAAAGAAAAACAGAAAATTTGTTTATCCGGTATAGTAGTTAATAAAAGTTAAGATACATGCTCCAGTGATTAAAGTATTAAGCTTTATAATTAGATAAATTAATTACCAGTGCAATTAATACAGTATCGGTAAGGTGCTAGTTTCGAGAATTCCATCAATTCCCTGAACTTATCTTATCTGTAATAATTTCTCGATAAGATTTGTAATAGTTCTGAGGGTAAGGAGTTGGCAGACGTACAGGTGCAGTTTCCATACATGGTAAGTAAAACACTGCATTTTCTTTAATTAGGTGAACGCTGTATTAATCATTAGGATCAGAACGCAAAAACTGAATTTGTATATTAATATTGTGTTAGCTGTTTTGATTATCGTATTTTAAGTCAGCGTGTTAATTTTGATATTAATATTAAGTATTTGTGAAGATCCGATTAGATTAAAGTTTATATTAAGTATTGGCACAGTTCCTAATGAATCAACCATTCTTAGCATGAGTTTGAAAAAAAACAGTAGTTAAAAACGTAAATATTCTAACAAATATTTGTTTTGTTTAGTGGTAGTTACGAAAATGTTTTGCTGGAAGAAGTGTTGTTTTAGAGAAGAGATACAGATTACAACACCTGGGCGTGAAAGCCAAAGAAAACCACCTGTTTCAACCACAAAGGCACCATTTTTAACAATACAACCACCAGTTTCAACCACACAACCACCAGTTTCAACCACACACCCACCAGTTGCAACTACACAACCACCAGTCGCAACAACACAACCACCAGTTGCAACCACACAACCACCAGTTTCAACTACACAACCACCAGTTTCAATCATACAACCACCAGTTCCAACCACACAACCACCAGTTTCAACCACACAACCACCAGTTTCAACCACACAACCACCAGTTCCAACCACACAACCACCAGTTTCAATCATACAACCACCAGTTCCAACCACACAACCGCCAGTTTCAACCACACAACCACCAGTTTCATCCTCGAAAATACCAGTATCAACCACACAACCACCAGTTTCAACCACGAAACCACCAGATTCAACCACGAAACCACCAGATTCAACCACGAAATCACCAGATTCAACAACAACATCACCAGAATCACAATCAGAACCGACACCAACACCACCACCCACTCTGGATCCATCAAAGGAACATGCTGCCGAAAGGGCTAGAAGACAAGGTGTTAGAGAACACCTAAAATTAGATGCTGACATTGAAATTGAAGTACATCCGAAGAATGATCAGTAAGAGTAAAAGCTATCTTATATTTTTATGATCATCCACTTGTAGAAAAACACAATTTTCACTTTTGGAACTCTGTATCAATTTTTAATAATTTCAAATATGTATTTCAATATGTATTATTTTTCTGCATAAACCTTGTAAAACACCAGAGTGTTATGATACGAAAAAGTTCCAAAACCAAGTTAGATTATTATGTACTTGATTTTTCCAACCACTCCTGGGCATGAACTTAATTACCTGCATCAATTAGCTATATTATTAATTATAATTGCTTGTTAGTTCATTATTTCAATTAATAAAAATCATAAACAAAAGTTCGCATAGATAACGAAATTATCGATGATAGATATCGATTCAGATATTTCCATAGATACAATAAATTAGAGCAATGATTCATCTTTAACACATTCCCTTGTTGGATAATGTAAATAATCACATTGCTTCAAGTTAGAATTTCCTGTTGTCAACTTTTTCAATACAATCGATAATTTTAATTTTGTGTACCCATTTAATCGATTTCTTGCAATTAGACAGTCAGAGAGGCCACGTTTCATTTTCTTTTATAGATTGATTTTCACGTCTAATTTTCATTATTGTTTATCATCGTCATTAACGGCTTCTTCAAAAGTCATTAATTTTCTTCCAGGGACAAAGCAGTCATCAGAAAGGCAATCTCGTCAAATGAGTTTCTGGAGAACATCCTCCAGGGTAAAATCCTCGATGTCATCGTGGGCGCGATGTACTCCAAAGAAGTGGAAAGCGGAGAAGTCATCATACAAGAGGGCGAACCGGGCAACCACATGTACGTCTCGGACGTGGGCACCTTCGAGGTGTACATCAAGAACAAGCTGGTGTCGTCGTTCGCGGAGCAAAAGGTGTTCGGAGAGTTGGCCGTCCTGTACAACAACAAGCGGATGGCCACCATCAGGGCGGCGACGGACGGGAAGGTCTGGGTCCTACCCAGGGTGGTGTACCAACAAAGTCTGATCAGGGATGCCGTGCAGTATATGAACGAGACTTTCGACTTCCTGAAGAACGTTCCCATGATCAACAAACTGAGCGAGGATAAGCTGAGAACCGTGGCCGACTTATTGCAGAAGGAGTTTTTCAAAACGGACACGATCATAGTTCAGGAGGGGGACGTGGGGGATAAATTTTACGTCATCAGGGCGGGATCTGTTGCCGTTACTAAGAACGGCGAAGGAAAAGTTGCTGAACTAGGTAAGAATTGAGGGCAATATAGGTACTTTCTGGTAAAAGAATTAAAGTTCAATGTCATTTCTATTTTCCATCATCATTCACCACCAATAGGCCATTGGTGGTGAGTTATCCTCTGCAATCTCTGCTATATCATACAATGTATAATGTCATTACCAAACCGAAACCATAAAAAGCAACAACAAGGCTATAAAACCGCAGTAACATTCAATTAGTATCAAGTTCATATATAGAGATAGGAGTAGGGATAATCTGATCATAAACCAAAAAATCTGTTCAGATATTTTTTTTCATTATGATTTCAAATGGTATTGCAAATTACGCAATGTAACTAAAATGGGGCATTATTTATTTCCTTTTCCGGGCTACCGTATTCGTCAATACTCCCAGATAGTTGAAATCATGTACTTGTTCTACTAGTACTCCATCTATTTTTATCTCTAACTTTTCCTGCTCCTTTCCTACCACCATGACTTTCGTTTTGTACTTGTTTAATTGCATCCCACGTTGTAGTAGCACTTTGTTCCCAGTTTCAAAACTCTCTTCAAGATCTTTTCTTCTTTCTGCCATTAAACCGATGCCGCCTTTTTCTTTATATGCGCATTTCTTCCTTTCCCGTAATTCCTTCCAAGATTTCTCCTTACTTTATTTAACTACCCTCTTTACTACCTTACATTGTTCTTTGTACTCTTCCATTGCATTCTCTGTTTGGATGTATTTTAACCATTGCTGCTTTTTCTTATTTATCTCCATTCTTACCTCTTTGTTATCTTTACCGTCACCTCCTCACCTCCCTCCAAATCTTTTTATCTTGCGTAACTTTGTTGGCCTCCTTCCATATTAGTCTCTGCCCTCCCCCGAATATTTCAACCTTTCCTGCCACGTTTCCTTGGGCGACATCTTCCTCTCCTCCTTGATGTCGAACACTTGTTTCACTATGCTCTCTTCCTCCATCCTTTTCAGGTGGTCTTCCTCTAAAGATCTATCACCTAACCTTCCTCTGCACGATGTGTTTCTTATTCTATCCATCTTTGTCGTATCTTCCTCAAATCGGATCTTCGGATTCCTCGGATCTTCCTCAAAAATCTCATTTCAATTGCTGTTACTATTCTTCTATGTTTTCATGGCCCAAGTTACCGATCCGTACGTGATTATGGGCGTCACTACTTTCTCGAAGATCTGTACTTTAATTTCTTTTGGGATTTCTTTTTTACTCAGAAAAGCTTGTTTAATACTGTTAAACACTTTACCTCCTGCTGCCATCCTTCACCTCTTCCTCCAGTCTACCATTATCCGATATGATTGGTCCTCATATGTATCTTTTCCAGTGCACCGTTGTAGATCTCCAAATTCCTGTTCAGCGTCATCGGATCTTTAGGCACCAGCGCCATATAATCTGCATAACATATTTCCGCTACTTCCACTCTCTTCATCTTCCAATACCCTGTTTCATATTTTTTTATTTCCTCGTTAGCTTCTTTGATAGCTTCGTCTAGGACCACCGTGAATAATAAAGAGCTCAGAATGCATCCCTGCCTCACTATCAAGATTGGCTCAAAAGCCTCAAATAGTACTCTCCAAATATCTTCTCTTCTAATCCTGTCGAAGGCTTCTTCCAAGTCAACGTAACATATGTATGCCCTGTCTTCATTAATCGCCTTTTCCCTTATTTGTTTTATCATGAATAAAGTCATCAGTCGTTCCTCTATTTCTCCTAAATCCGAATTGTGTGCCCTCTAAACTAAACTATCCTCTATTATTGATCTTCTTCCAAGTCTTTCGTCTTTCTTCCAGGATTCTTGCATATACTTTAGCCACTTCACTTGTCAACGTTATTCCCCTGCAGTTCTTACACTCTTCACTATCTCCCTTTTCAAAGATGGGTGCTATAAATCCCCTTTTGCCAATCGTTCGGTGCCCTTCCCTTCATTGCTTCATTCATTATCACTTTCAGATCATATAGGGTCGATTCTGGGAGTATTTTTAGCATGTCTGGCGTTATCCTGTCATGTCGTTATCCTGTTCATTCTTCTAAATGTTGTACCCACCTTTCCATTATTCCATCCTCCTCCTCTATCACCCCCCCCCCCTCATCTTTTACATACCTAATAGCTTGAGTCTTCCTTTCGCTCATTGTTCCGAAGAATAGTCTCTGGTTTTCTTACCGTCTTCACTACCACATTGTTCTTTGTATGCTTCGCGATCCTTTCATTCTCTGTATTTTAACCATTGCTGCCTTTTCTTCTTATCTCCATTCTTATGTTTTCCAAATTATTTCTTATAGTTTTTGCCAACTGTTATGAAATGTTGTAAACATCTTATGACAGTTGTTAGGATTATTGTTTTATAAAGGGGAACTCAGGATCTGAAAGCTATTTTCTTTAGAAATCACTTTCAATCGATTATAAGAACATTTCGAAAACTGGCCAATCCAGAGTTTTCAAGTTGTATTTTATCATCAATTTTTTTTGTGCAAAATAGTTTTCTTTGAAAATAACTTCCGTCATTTTCAAAAATTGTAATAAAATCCAAAAACGTTGTACTATAAAGCTAAATCAGGATGCTGTTCAACATAAAGTTTAGAAATGTTCAACATCTGCACTTCCAATTGTAAAATGTTTGGCTGGTCGTTTTTTTGTAGAAGAAGATGGTGATCCATAGTCAATAAGAAGTATTCTGATTCTCAAAGAAAACTGATTATGTATTTACAGGTGAGGTGTTAACTAAAGGTTCATCCAACTATTTATTTAAGTTGGGCAACCTTATACCACTATCCAGTTCATTTGAAAATTGTTAAACCTTCTCGAAATGAGTCTTTTACAGCTTAAAGTCCAACATTTATTGAACTTGTCGCCTCATAACAATTAATTTTTAGAGTTTTATTCAAAAACATACATTTACAATATTTACAACTTCCCATTAATACGATAAGGTATTCCTTGAAAAAAAAATTACAAACATTACTTCTAACCACAAGGTTTATTGTTATATTTACCAGATAAAGGTAATACGTACGATAATCAGTTATAAATTGCTAAAGGAAACTGCGTTTAGATTTAATCTTAAATTTGATCTCGTTTAACGATGGTGCCTTGTTCAACGTGGAAGTTGTGATTCATCATTGGTGCCTTAATTTGCCTTAGTTTAAAGGATAACCTAATTTATACTTTGTTTCTTAAAATACTACGCAAGTGTTGGAATTATAACAACCAATAAAAGTGTACAGTGCAAGTAAAAAGTTGTTCTGGACTAAACTTTTTCTGGAGTGGAGATCAGATTTTACTTGTGACACATGCTTGGTACCTTCAATATTTCTTCACTCCTTCAACTGTTATCCAATCCCAAGTTCTTATTAAACATGGCACCAAAAGAGAACATAAATTCGAATCGCATCACCGCTTTAGAAGATAAGTTCAACAAAACTTTTCATTCAGCGTTGAATGAAGTGCAAAATGATCTCAGCAAATTCACGGAACTCTTCAAATTAGCAATACTAGAAGTAAAATCGATGCTTAACGCAATCGACGACAAGCTAAACGATTTAGAATCAGATTCCCGACGCAGTTGTCTTATGCTACACGGTGTGAAGGAAGCAGAAGGAGAAAATACCTTGAAGACAGTCAAAAAAGTTATGGAAACGCTGAGGATCGAAGGTTTTATTTTTGCCGCTTACATGGTGGAGAGTTGTCATCGAGTGGGAAAGTTTTCTTCTGGAAAATGCAGACCCATCCTGATTAAATTCACTTCATACGCGTGTCGGGCCACTATATGGAGACACAAGAAACGGTTGAAGGGGACGCAACATCTAATCACGGAGGCTCTGACTAAATCCAGGATGAGTTTGTATAACGCGGCCAGAGATGCGTTTGGGAAGGAAAATTGTTGGACGCAAGACGGGCGAATTTACGTCCGATTTTCTGACGGCAGTCGCCACAAGTTTCTGCGCATGACGGATTTAAAGAACGTAATCGCTAGAAGTAAATCAGAATCAACGCGCGCGACTGTTCAATCTGGAGATTGCCCGGATGATGTTGCAACATCAGGTGAGCTTATCGAAAAAACAAACGAAACAGGCGAAGAAGGCTGTAGAGAAAAAGCTGCTAGCTGTAATTGTTTAAATAATAATTGAAGAATAATTGAAATTGAATTGTTTCCTGAGTTTCGGGTAGTTCTTCAAATTCTAATTTATTGACGTCAAATTTGGTTTTCTGCAAAAGGGTCCTTCATTGTGGAAATCGCAATGTATCATCATATCATTTTATTTCTCACGAATTCTTCGAACAGAAATTAACTTCAATTTTCATTTTTAGGTAAAGGAGCTTTCTTTGGAGAACGAGCTTTATTATATTCGGATAGAAGACAAGCCACCGTAACTGCAGACGCACCTGGAGTGGAATGCTTAACGTTGACCCGCATGCAATTCGACGAGCACATTGACAAGAACCTGCTGATAGTGGAAGGGGACACCATCACTCAGAAACCGGAGCCGGAAAAAGAGCCGATCAAAAGCGCGCCAGAGCCGACTGGCGAATTTTCCGACATCGAGTTGAAGGATTTGAGGATAGTCGACACGCTGGGTTGCGGCGGTTTCGGTAGGGTCGAGCTGGTGCAACATCAGACGAAGAAAGAGCTGACCTTCGCGTTGAAGTACCTGAAGAAAATCGACATGGTCCAGCAAGGACAGGTGGAGCACGTGTTCAACGAGAGACACATCCAGATCAATTGCAAAAGTGTGTTCATAGTGCGACTGTACAATACGTTTAAGGACAGGAAGTATCTGTACTTCCTCATGGAAAGCTGTTTAGGTGGAGATCTTTGGATGTACCTCCAGAAGAGAAAAAACAAATATGTTTCAGAACCAGATGCCAGATTCTTCGCTGGCTCTGTACTGGAAGCTTTTGCGTATCTCCACGAAAGGAATTACATATACAGAGATTTAAAACCGGAAAATTTATTGATCGACTCGTTAGGTTACGTTAAACTAACGGATTTCGGTTTTGCCAAATCTCTAGGAAACCAATTAAAAACGTTTACATTCGCTGGCACACCTGAATACGTAGCACCGGAAATCATCTACAACAAAGGTCACGACAGGTCGGCCGATTATTGGGCGTTCGGTATCTTGATTTTCGAATTATTGGTCGGCCGAACACCCTTTAGGGGCGGTGAAGATCACATGAAGACCTACAACCGCATCCTTAAAGGAATCAACAGCGTGCAGTTTCCTGCTCACGTCTCCAGAAGTGCGATGAACATAATATTGAAACTCTGCAGACCAACTCCTACAGAACGGCTGGGTGCCCAGAAAAACGGCATAGAAGACATCAGAAACCACAAGTGGTTTCAAGGGTTCGACTGGAACAAGCTGAGAAGCCGAAAAATGAAAGCCCCTTTCGTGCCTAAACTGAGCAGTAACATCGATACAACGTATTTTGAAGTCTTTAAAAAAGATGACGATATACCCCCAGATGAACTATCATCTGCTTTTGAATCTTTTTAAATTTTGAATTTTTCTACGGAAAATTCGAGAATATATGAGAGTGTATACTGAAAATCTACTTTATGTTCTGCTGCAACGTAAACACATTATTTTAGTGCTTCCACTTCATAAGGTATTAATGGTAAATACCCATATAATAAAATCATTATACATAAATACGCTTATCAAATATATTTATTAAGAATTTATGTTCTTTATGTTACTTCAACTGGTTACTTTCAGATATATTATGAAATCTTCGAACCTAGTGCAGAGTTTTAAGAGATAATTTCTCAACAAAGATTATATTGGTGAATCACGCAGTAGAATAAATGTCGATACATAAAAAATCTTCTTTTTATATAATATGATATTTTGGTTTAGTTGTATTTATATTATATTCTAAATATTTCTTAAATAAACTAAACTTCTAAATGTTAAAGTGAATATGTGTATTTGCTATTTTTATTGTATTGTACATTTCGTTTAATGAATATCTATAAACGATAATTGTTTTTTTTAAATTATATTTATACAATTACACATTATTTAATTTATACGATTTGTGTAGTATTAAAACATTATTTTTCCCTTTCGTTTCTAGCTGCTACACGTGGAAAAGAAAGGCATTTTAATGTAGGGTAAGTTTGAGCTATCGCTCGGTCTTATCAAATATTTCCGAGCTCCGCTCGGGACCACACAAAGCATTTTTAGTCCCTTTTCATATTTTAATATGAATTGGCAGCGCCATCGTGCGGTCAATTTCGGGTCTACCGATCCCATTAAACCTGTGCGATCTCTGCTTCAACTCACTTAATTTACTATTACGGGTAGGTTGAGTTAGTTGAACCAGAGATAGCGCAGATTTTTTTTTCGTGTTAATTTTACAACGAAAATTATAATGAGTTTTTCAGAACTTATGACCCATCTGAATCGGTTTGTCGTGACCAACTCTATAAATCCTGCAAATATTTATTACTATTATTAGAGATGTGTAGTGTGTTGCATTACATTTGGTAGTTCGCGAAGTGCGTCTGGTGGTCTTTGGAACCGTCAGAAAAGGACGAGAGAGCGTATTATAAAAGCTGCAAGGTAATTTTGTGTCGAAGGTAAAACTGTAATAACTTATTATATATTATAGTAAATACATAATAAGTTATTACTCTGTTTAGAGTCAGTTTAATATAATCAATTTAATATAATCCATCAATAAACAAACTAATGCTTGTTATATTTTAAAACAATTATTGTATACACGTGTGCAATTAATTAAAAGTTAATGCAAGTATGTACAATGTTAATGTAGTGTACATTTTTTAAATGCACTTGTACTTTCAAGTTAATCTATTGCTATAGGTTTATTCATTTTTGTGCATTCCGTTTCTATGTATTCATTCTTACCTTACCCCTTAAAATTCCACACAATATAGTAAATACTATTTCGTCGTAAATTGAAAAATACCTTAAACTTTTATTGAAATGAAAAGCAACCAAGAAGAAAACTTCGTTAACTTGGTTTATTAATTAATATGCTCGGCACATGTTAGAGAAAAGAGAGCAGAATAAAATAGAAAAATTAAAATTAAAGGGAAAATAATAAAATAAATGTAAAAAGGTCTGCGCAAGCATACAAAATATTTTATCTATCGAAAAACAAAAGCGAAAGCAAGCATTAAAAACCAGAAACGAAAACAAAGGTTTATTGTAAAAATTGGTTTGTTCATTAAGGATTCTTTTTACTTTCTCTTACCCTCAAGGTATAAAGAGAAAGTAATGCATTCGGTCCAAAATTTTGATGGTGAGATTTTGACATATCTGGATGAATTACGGTATTCTAACACTGTTCTCTTACTGTTAGTATTTTTAGCCATTGGTCTGTCCGTCTGTCCGGATGACCGGTTGTTCGTCTGTTAGATACAAGTTTTTGGTCCACACATCTACCATTTCTAATCCTTTTACGTAAAAAAGTTTCAAATAAAACTTACATGATCGTATATACAGAATATCCCATTTCTTCAGGACGTATATTATTACATTTTTAGGTTCCTTTTGGAATTTATGGTCTATTTTATTAAACATACATTTGACCAAAATCGCACCGTTTAGGAGTTATTGGATATTTTTTAGAAAAAAATCTATTTCAGCAAAAAAAATCCAAGAAAAGTTACAGTACTTAGTCCTAATATATCCATACCTACCAAAAGTAAATGCCAAAAATAAAAAAAATAGAAAGAAAATATCCGTGGGGTTGTAATCGGCAAAAATTATTTAAGAAAATACTATATAGGATGATTCAAATTCATTCCCTTACTTCTGATAGTGAGGGTAACTGCACAATGTTTACATTTAACAGTTTTATAACCTTATTCACAGTTTGTTGATATACGATTCATACTCCTCCGCTTTATCCTCCAGTAGTCTAAATAGTAGGATGGTATACGGGTGGTTCCAAGGTATTACTTCTATGTCAAAAGCTCTTCCCCTGCACCTTATTGCTCGTTGATATGCAATCCATACTTCCCCTTCTTTTCCAGCGGGCTGAATAGCGAGATGGTATAATGGTGGTTCCAAGTTGTATACACTAAGAGTAAATAAGCCCGTACCATTAGCACGCCATTGCCAGGCGCATGTCCGCCCCACCATAACTTAAGCCGCGCCCAAAACCTTCAATACGTAGTGGGGCGTTATGCTTTGCGGCAGGTTTAGTCGGGCTTGGCCCGCCCAGGGAGTATGTCGTATTAGCTAGTGCTGTTTTACTTAATATTTCTAAGATCTACGTAAAAACGGAGATGTTAGAAATATCTCCTTTCAAATGTTATGGGCATTAAATGTTGATTG
>JAWQRJ010003376.1:0-12142 GCA_033557515.1 Diorygopyx duplodentatus | reverse complement strand
GTTGAATAAATAAGATTCTTAAAAGTGATATATCTCGCAAATGATATTATTTAATGTTATGATATTTTTAGATATTCGTAAAGAGAAAAAAATCCTCTATTGGATAGATGCATAAAAAATATGTAATCCCATTTAAGAAAAAAAAGTTGACTATCGCCCTCTAGCGGGAAATTGCAGTAGAATATTTTTAAGTTTTCCACCAAATTGCAATTTTAAAATCATTCAATTTTTATACAAAGTTTTTTATTCTATCTTGAATATTAACGGAGATATAAGGTTGGCCCTGAAATTACAAACACACTGTATATACAGACTAAAAAACCTATTATTAAAAAAAAACCTGTTATTAAAACCTCTCAGTTTTAATAACATGAAAAAAGAGTTAAACATTATACAATAAATTGCTTTAACAATGGTTACGATATCCACTATTTTAATAGTATGTTTCAAAAATACTGTACTACTACATATAGAAGATAAACTAAATCAATCTATAGAGCCATCACATACCAAGGCAAAATCAGTAACAAAATAAAAAACATTCACTTGCCTTTAAAACAAACCATAATCTAAAAAAAAACATACTTAACAATAGTAACAACCACTTACCAAATTACTAGAAAAAAATAGTGTTTGCACCCTAACATGTGAAATTTTCAATGCTACATACATGGGAGAGACCGTACAGTCAAAGACCACCTCACAAGCAATAATTCAAATTTCGGTAGACACATAAATTTTAACAATCATAAATTCACATTTGTTATCAAAATCATTCATCAACTGAATAAAAACTAGTTAATGGAATTATTCGAAAGCTATGAAATAGATTCTCTAAAAAAACACCCATAAACCTTACTACTTACTGATCAATTGGAAAACAATATTCCACATATTTACCATTCCCTTGTAGAAGTTTATTTTTCTGCTTTACATTAAATTTAATACTTTTTCTCTTTATCTGCGTACATATTATTAATTAATCAATTTCCCAATTTTTCTATACATTTAATTTATTATTTTACTCTATATCGCCAGTTTCTTTTTGTTTATTTTCATTTTTACTAATTAATTGAAGTTTCTCATTTACTCTATAATTTAATAATGTATAACTCACTATTTTATTATATTACAAACATTAACTTTCTAAAATTACTTAATGTAACCCTGCAATTTAATAATTATATAAGTTTTCATCTACAAATATGCAAAATCATATAACTGTTATAATCATAATTCTTACAATATAACAATGTAATTTTGTAAATTCTAATTATTCGGGCGCATATTGCTACGCACTTTCATATGAAACATGTTCGACCGGGTTTCCGTTTAATACTGTAAACCTAGCCGTCAGCAAGGTAAGCATGTTTTTTAGAAATAATCTAATTTTTATTTTAAGTAACTTCAAATTTGTTATCGTCTAATTAAACTTCTTCGATGTACAATACAAGCAATCAAGATTAATATTCCAACGTTAGCATAGTTTGTAGAAATGTAGAATGTAAGTTACACTTAACCTAATATTTACAATAATTTAACATGCGATTTTAATTATACTATATAATGATCTTGTAATCAAAAAGTCCATGTTTATCCATGATAATGAACACACTGATTAGTAAAAATCATTACTCTCCTTCCTTTCTTGGATTACTAGGTTTAGGTTTATATAACATTTTGGATTATGTCATTTGAATAGTTACGTTTCAGTAAGTGACAAATAGTGTATTTTCAGGTCTTAATAGCGTTGAATAAAGCAAAAATTACGCTTAGAATCTATTTTTTAGATAGGTAAAATTTTACAATGCTGTTTTTTTAATATTTTAGCTACTGTGCCTGAAGCTTGTTGTAAGAATTATTAATTTATTTACAGAAACAAGGTCTGGTCGTTCAGAAAAGCAATTTATTGAGTTAAGCGAAAGAAACGGCAACGCTTTACGGCAAATGCCGTAAAACAGAAACATTCCGATTAAAAGAAGTCGAGAAGTTGACTTACGCGACGCTTACGAAATTACTTCGGGCAAATTAGATGACTCGGATGTTGTAACAGATCTTACCAGGAGTCGAACTCAAGAAAAAAGGTACATATCAGCCTTAAAAAGAAGTAACGAAGTACAATTCGTCAATTATCGTCATTAGATGAATTAAGTATGTACATAGGAGCCGGACTTTCATCACTAATAAAAATATATATCCAAGTTATACCATACTACAAAGAGCAAAAGGAAATTGTTATCTTCCCAAAGACTCATACCGAGTAACTCCTAGCTACGTGTGCAGAAGTAGCATTAAATGCTCACAGGATCGCACATTCTATAAATGGAAATGCGATGGGTCTCAACAAGTGCAATATAAAATGAAATTTAAAAGCGAAACAGACTCAGATGCAAATATATTTCAAAGTTCCGTGGTACCATTGCGACTAACTTTTGCTCAAAACAAAATGGTGTGGCAAAATCCTACTCTATTTTCGTCACGATATTGCAGACCAATGAGGATCCGATTTGTACATGAGTCAGTTGAAGAAACAAAAGAAGAAATTTAATACATTCAGTCAAAAATTAGCGCCCTTAATCCTACTGAGTTTGGCGATATAAAAATGAGGCACTCATTGTGCACAATCATGGATGGAAAGGTGTATAATGCAGCAACTGACATATCTTCAACAGTGAGATGCCACATATGTAGTATGACATTGAAGGAATTTAACGATTTGAAAAAAAATAAAGTCAAAACAAGATACCTTAAATTTTGGGCTTTGTACATTGCTTGCGCGATGAGATTTTTTGAAAATGCTGCATGTGGCATACAAACTGCTAATAAAACACGGCAAAAGAGATAGTAAGCTGACAAAGATTTAATAGAAGAAAAAAAGAAATTCAAGACAGATTTAGAAAAGACCTGGGGCTAATCGTGGACTCACCGAAGTAGATGTTTTTTTCTTACCATGAGCAATCCGCTGAGATAACATAAATAGATGTGAAAGCATTGACATTCAGATGGTACAATATCGTCGATTATAAGACATGGATTATGTTTTGTTTAATTGGTCATCTAGTACGGTTAATTTAAATTTAAATACATAAGTTTATTCCGAGAAAATTTGGATTCTCACATGATCTTTGTTGATATTTATTAATGCAATAACATTATATACATGACAGTACATACAAACCTCATTGCAAACAATTTAATTTTTTGGATAGTTCCACAGCTAATGCTGCGAAATCATTATTGCTCCACAATTGGATGAACCTCAAATTTCGTGAAATCTGAACACTTAATCGTTCTTTTTGTAACCGACGGAATTTAGGTCAGGCAAATGACCCAATAGCATTGACTGCGGTGAATCGAATTGCTATTGAAATGCTTTGCGTATACTGCAAAGAAGACATCTTCAGGTTAGACCACACAGTTACGGTGTATGGACACAACTTTCCAAAATACCTACGATTTCTACACGTAACGAGATGTTTACAAGATGGGAACAGTGTTGACTTACGTGATGATTTGACATGACACATCATATATGGATATGCACTAGTAGCGCTTATTAAAGGTGCGCCCGGAGTGGTTGCGGCGGAATTACTTCCTTACCTGAAAGTAAAGGAAAGATTAATTAGTAATCTTGTTATTAAACTTCGATTTGTGTAAAGAAATCGATTATTTTCTGCCACTTTTTCTTTTGTTTTTCGATTTCTGCAAATGATTGATTACTCTGATCTGGAACTTTAGGAATTTTAATGAACAAGAAGCACGGTTTTAGAGTAACAATACTCGAAACATTTTTATATAAATTTCGTAAACTCCCCGCAATGACTAATGGTGCACAATATTTCGAATGTTCACCTTGTGCCACGCAAGCAAATACCTTATGCTTGTTGGGTCATTTCATTGTTAATTTAATTTATCTCTGGGACCTTTACATGGCAGCTCAAAGTACCCGCTTACTTCACTTTCACTAACCCCGATTATGCGACCGGAGCCGATAGATTTTATAATTTTCGTCTGGGCGTGGTTGCTCGATATAGCGTTTCAGCTCCAGATAGCGTCTATTTTTGTTGTACACGGAAGAAAAAACACTATCCTTGCTCGGGGCGTTCGGTTTTAAACGGGCGGTAACTTTTATCTAATTTATTCAATAAAGCGTACAGCCCACACGCTCACGCTATTTCCCCACTTCAAGTTCTATTGCAATGGTATCAAGTTACGGTGCACAATAGTTGGAAATAATTGGTTGTAATACCCAGTAATTTAGAACATAAAAAATTAAGCATAAAAAGTGACCCGCAAAGGCCACACTGGAGTCTAAAGTTTTGACTTTCAAACCCAACAATGCTTGTTTCCGTGTTTGTATGAATGAAATGTAATTATTTATAACCTCTTTCGTATCCTCAATGTTTTTAAAAATTATTGAAAAAAGAGATTTACATTCTATAGCAAACATCTGTAAGCAAATCTGAATTGTCAAAAAACAATAATAAATAACTAAATAAAAGTTAAAAATATTTTTTGATTGAATTTGCATTAAAAATACAACAATAATACTACATTATTCTTCCGGATGTTTGGAGCATATGTTATGTGAAGAATATAAATGTACTGAATAAAACATATGATAAATATACAACAAATAGTGTTTTTTGAAAGTTAGTGTGTGGATGCATAAATAATGAAAACTGTTAGCCGATGAAATTAATTAATGATTGTTATAACATGAAACAATGGAAAATTGCATTAATAAAAAAGTATTTAAAACTCATTGTCTACGACTAAATTATGTAATATTTCATAATCTACAACCTCTTCTTTTTCCTCTTCATTTTCACTAATAAATTTATCTTTATTAGAATTAGAAAAAAAAAGAATCTAAAAAGGACTTTTTATATACAAATTGGTTTCATAATGACTTTATTTAAAATACTTCTTAAATATTGCGTATTTAATTAACACCAGATTCACCACTTATAACTCAACTTTTATAACCATAATGATCAACTGCAATAATTGTTAATGAGCGCACTAGATTTCTACCAATAAGGATTTATTAATACCATTTACCATAGCAAAAGCAAGAATAGGTTGTTATATAAGCCGGTAATACTTAATAATAATTCGAGATGAAATTAGAAAACGATAACTGCACATATCAAATCCACCATGAACACTTTTAATGCGTTCGTCGCTTAACTCACCGTTAAAGTCTCCACGTTTCCTAATCGATCAAACCACGATTCAGGTATCCAACTATACTAAAGCTATAACGAACTGAAATTCTATATCCTACGCGCCAGTTAGTGCATTTATTGTGTAAGAATAGGCAGCATTTACTTACGCAGCTCCAATATTATATGACAGGTCTTAATTAATATGTGCGCTCTTTTTTCTACTAATTAATAAATCTAACGCGAAATCGGATTATATAACCGGCCGCTAGGAATGCGATTTCGTAAAAAAATGCGTTACCCGCGCTTAGATCGTGTCGTAAAGTCTTGTAATTATGTACCAGTCATTGTCGATTGTATTGCTTGGCCAAGATTAGTAATTTTTCGTTGGCAATACAATGCAAATGGTTTGGGTTTGCTACGTGATTAAATGTAAATTATAGGAGAAATAATGTATCGGGATTAAAGTGGTTTCTTGTCGTGCTAAAAATAGTTCACCGTCATTAGGAGCTTGTTAGGGCGTTTTCTTAAAATTGTTAATTAGATTGGTTCGGAATTATAGGCTACCAAGGTCGAAGAAAGCAAGGATATGAAATGAGTATGTATATCTCAGCCTCTAGGTGTTGCGGTGCTTTTACATTTACTTACTGTTTAATTATTTTTTTTGTTATACAAGGTGGACATTGCGAAATTGTTTCATACACTTTAATCGTTGCAGATTGAACAGAAAGTTAGTACAACGTAGATTTATTTACTGAATCTGACGAATTTGGTAACATTTTTGAGCTAAAACACTCCTTGCTGGATGAAGTATAGTAAATATCTTTTACTACATTTCACACAAAAGCATTGCATGTACCTAAAATAACAAAACGATTGTGTTCAGTTTAGCATTTTTTGTAATATGTTACCATAGTTATTATGGTAAGTTACCGTATGGAACCTTTTGTAGTAATTCAAATGAAATAATATTTGTGGGGACTATCAAAAGTGGGACTATAAGATTTGGGATTAAGTTTCCTATTTTCAGTTCCATTAAGCCTGATTACGGGTTACCAAAACATATACTAAGAATATGTACCTTTCAAGCATATATAATAATTGTGTTAGAGGCACCATAATTGTCCTCCAAACTATGATAGAACTGATGATAAAACTCTAAAAATTTATTCATTCCTTAACATACTTTTAAGACCATACGCTTTTATGGATTTAATCTTGTGTCCCACCTTTCTCATGTAGTGAAATGGGAAACATGAATTCGTATTTATTATTTAATGAATAATTGATGTTAATAAATAATTGTTCATTAATGACTTCCAGTATTATTGGTATGCACTTTTCGATACAAGTGGTGATTTATTGTATAGAAATTGCCGATTAAACCGCTCATTGCGAATATAAATCAGTTTAATACCACTTTGTGCTTGACTTTCCTGTAAGACACATTTCAAAGTATTAATGTCACTTCACCGGAATGATACCGTAATAAAAGAGAAAACCATACCGCTCTTACTTACGACATGTGTGCATAAAACTTGATCTTTATGTTTCACTTATTTGGGCTACATTACAAAAACAGTCATTTAGGGAGACATAAATTTCTACGCATAGAAAGTTACTTATTACTGAATATGGTTGAGAACAAAAACTTCAAACCATATTTCTGTGTATGAATTAATAATGGTTAAAAGTTTGATTCGCACCTTGAAAGGTTGTTTCATTACGTAAAAACTACATAACATAACCAAATTGGCAATGATATATTTATTTGTTTTAAGTATTTTTGAACCCTATTTAAAAAGTCATGTGCATTACATGTTTACCAACGAGGATAATAAAATCAACTAGGGGAGAAAAGTAGGGAATTGGATTCGAATTTGGGAAACATTTCTACCAGAAAAACTGCCAACAACTTTTAATTAACGAAATCTGAAGGTATCGTTTATTATCATACGTTTTCAATTTCAAAGACACCCCTTATCTAAAATGTTTAACTTTCAATTTAAACAACCGTGTTTTTTGTCTACCATCAGATTTTGAACACCAGCATTTTTGGTGTCAGATAATGCAATGACACGATTGAGATATCATTTTACTTCTAATGATCATGGTAAAAACGTTAGTTGAGAAGGATAAGGAAACTTTGCGATAGGCAGTTATCGGATGTTTTCGCAGGTGCTTCTTTCAAGAAATAGTCCTTCGTTTGACAGTTAGGGGAATCTCGGTAACTGTTATTTTGAAATCATATTATAATAAACTTTGTTTTTTGCGATTTCGTAGTAAGAGTTAAAACACAAGCTGGTAATAGGACTGAATAATTAGTTCATTGTCAATAAAATGACAAATGCAGAGAGAATGATTGTGCGCGAAGACGTTCAGCAGAGAATAATTAAATTGGGAACCACAACAAATGGATCCAAGATTGCTAGAGTTGGAACAATGAATTTGCAGTTATGAAATTATGCTAATCCCGAACTGTCTTCGGACAGAAAGGGAATTATAAACAATGTAAGGGAGGAGTACTATAAGTTTTAAGACGTAAAGTTGGCAATAGCGTAGTTGTGAAGATTATAATCCTTTTTTTAAAAGACGATGGATATATTGGAAAAAAGTTTTAAGTGATGGAAGCGGCGATCTTCAGGTGACCACACTCAAAGCCATTCAAGGCAATCTTGAATACATAAACGGTTTATTAGAAACCTTTTTAAATTCAGCATTATGCCATAATGCTGAAGGCGAATGTTAAAATGCAGAAAGCATCCAATGAGTTGCTGTAAATTTTAGCAATTAGCAATCGTCGATGCAAGGGAAATACGGATTTTAATAAATTATCTGCACTCTTGGTGCCTATCATTCCGTAAAGGCCGTTTTCTACATAAATGCAAATTAATCGATTTCTTTCACATTCAGTTGCCTTTTCCTGTTACTAAATGAAAATGCACTCGAACATTTGTTTCCTGTTTAACAGCCGTTAGGTTTTTTTTTACCACGGAAAATAAACAACAATAAAAAATAACACAAAAGTACACAGTGTTGGTAAATACGTGTACCGTTAATGGATTAAGCAACCGAGCGTTTCAAGTTCAATAAACCTGCGAACAAATGGCGACACTGAACTTCGGTTGTTGGCTAAATATTTTCGACCTTCCACCAATGTCAATGCGTGCTGTAAAATAGGGCCGTCATCGTCATCACGATTCCGTTAAGTTCAAAATCCAGATGCGAATGGACGAAGAAAGTAAATTTGCATAACGTTTAGCAGTGACATCTATGCGAGGTTGACAATCGCGACGAAGAAAGTGTTTTGCGCCTTATCTGCGTACTTGTCGCGACGTTCAGGATGAGGGAAAAGAAAACTCCTCTTTACAATAATACAGATGACACTGCTTGTCAGCTGGTCGACTTTCTTTTTTTCTTTCTTTTTTTTGTGGACATGCCGCACGACATATTTTGAAGTAACTGTCTAACGGTATTTCATGTCACTTGAAGAAACTGGGACTGAAAGTCGATTTTTTCGGTGAGATGATAAAATTAAATGGCACTAATGCTTTCTTTAAGTTGTTGACTTTATTTTCTGTAATTGAAATCGTCAATATGGTCAATGGTTTCTATTTATTTTCTAGGTAAATAAATGAAGCCTACATAATTGCCCGCCTTTCTTTAAGTAATACTCTACACACTTTCTAGTGCGAAGTCAGAAATTATCTGCCTCTCACACATAAGTAGCTAAAAAGACGTTGCATTCAAAGAAAAAGCCAATCGATATGACATAAACACATTACAGGAAGATTTTACAAACTGACACACATAACATAATTAACAACACAAGCTACTGAAACACAAAGAGCTATCTTCGAAATGAAAACAGTAACTCAGGTAACTTAACATACAAAATATAATGTACATATTTTAACAACCTCACTTTGTTACAAATAAACGTCATGTTTACCAATGAAATAAATCAAAAAATGATTGAACACGAGATACTGTTTCCAAAATTCACTTAAAGGCACTCCTTAATAATTGAGAGCTAATTTACGGCTATCCAATTACACGCCACATCAGATAAAGCAGCAGCGTATCGCGTAACGTATATACTGCCATTCATCTTCTGCTAGAATAAAATTAATATTAATTTATTCTGAATGGCACCCATACCTGCCTTCGGCCTGAAGAAAAAATTTATCATTCACAAGTGATTAATGTGTCTCTTGTTATTTTGGAGAAAGGAACAGGCATGGAACTTTAAAATATGTATCTCCAAACTAATTTGCATCTCTTTATAGTCATTTATTTCCCCGACTAAATCATTTATCTCACTTTGGGTTAAATTTAACACAGTAGAAAATTGACATTTGGAAACCTAACCTTTAAATGACGCACTTTAACGTTATGACGTTATTTACCACTATTAATTGCGCAACTATAATTATTATTTGTTTTTTTATTTATCCGCTAGAGACACCTACACTGCAAATATCTCAAAATGTTCCAACTAAACCTCATAATTGAATAAAACTCATTTCGTGTATAAAATGAGTTTTATTCAATTATACGCTACGACGTGTTTTAATTGATTCTTCACTCCGTAAACCTTACCTTATCCAATCGCTATATCTCATATGAATTTCTATCTCATTTGTAAGCAGAAAATTGCTGTAAACAGTTCTGGCAATTTTTCCCCCTTCACCTGATCCACTGCTCTACTAAAACCACTGATTGAGACAGTTAAATCAAATCAGCAATAGACGTCCTCACGACCGAGAAGAGCGCATTAGTATACATGGCCAGCGAAGGAGAAAAAATTAAAATCTCGCGGCTTTTGCACTTTCTACAAAAAGAGGCAATTATAGCGGAATTACTGGCAAATGGATTAAGCACGCGTTTTAGCTTATTGCGAAACGCCAGATGAAAGTAGTTCTTTAGTACCTTTGGCGGGAGCGGTGCTGGAAGTGGTTTCTTAGTGGTGGTTTCTTCGCCGTGGGGCAAAGCTCTTCTCGAAAATCGCAAATTCCAGACCAAAAGCGTGACAGTTCGATTTGGAGGTTACAGAGCAGTTGGTGATAATGTCCCGTTATTAGGAACAAGGAACAAAGAGTGCGTGTCAAAACTTAGAAAGTGGAGAATTTATAGTTTTCAGTAACTGCATGTGATGCAGTGTCTAATGCATTTAGTATTTTGTCTATGATTCATTATCGTACTTGTTCACTATATTCGGCGTTACAGAATATTGTTTATCAAACGAAAAGTAGAACCATCAAGAAGATGACAATAATAATTATAATACAAATTTTGTTTATGACGGAACGCGATATATTTACAGATGAACTGTAACATTCAGAAGGAAAATACTTCTTTGTTAACTTTGTTGAAAGTGCAACTTATTGCACGAATCCCATTTTTGGCTGAAAAAGACTGAAGAAGATTTCTCTTAGTGATCATGATTTGAAGAATATACTAAGAAATGCCAGGAAAGTTGTTTCCTACATGGATATGTGGAAATTTACCAGAAGCAAACACTTATCTTATATGTTGCTAAAATTCTCACCATTTCTGTTATTTGGATCTTGAACTTCTACGATGTGATTGCTAGTCGATAATTGAGCAAGCAGTTTATGAGCACTTTTGCTCTCATATCATTAGTATCTTTATGAAGCAGTGCCCTTTTTTGAGCCCATATTCGTTATTTTTATGAAAATTGCAATCAACATACAACATTATTCAGCATGACCAAAGCTGATACACAGAATTGCTATTTGTCCTAGTTATGATCATGAGTGCAGGCAGAAATGAAGCTTTCAAAGCCAGTTCCAACCATTTAGCTATTTGTTTGTCTAAATAATAATAAGTTTTTATCAACCACCAGATAATAAAAACGCAGGTATAAAGTACACGTATATTATAATAATGCCTTCATGTCCATACACGAAAATAATTTCAACATTTTTAGCGAGCGCGTAAACTACCGTCGTATGATTGATTGATTAAAACAACTTAGGTTAAAAAAAACTAGTGTCCTAAATAAAATGTTCCTACACACCTTATTTATGCAAAAAAGCTTAAGTTATAAAAGGAGCAAATTCACAGAATTTCCCTGCAATTTCAATCTTTATTACTTCCAAAAATTCTAAACCCCTTTCCATGAAACATAAAACTAGGGAATACAGGGGTTGTAAATTTCGGAATATCCCATTTCCGAAATGGATGGGTGTAAACCCGTAGCAACTGTTTGGAAATATTAGAATGGAATTTGAAAACTAATTTATAATACTTATTACTAAATAATGGGATAATATTTTGAACATTTGATTAAAGAAAAACTGAAATAATTAAAAATATATACAAAAAGAGTTGTTTCATTTGCAGATTAAAACAAGAACACACCATTTTATTCGCTCCAGTTTATCGTCCCGGGACGATATTTAGGTAACTTCACGTTACTTATTTTCTATAACTGTTTTCTATATTTATTTAATATTTTTCTTTATTCTTTAGATGCTAAAGAGAAAGCTGTGGGATCGTGAAGTAATGGAAAAAGCTGTTGAAGCTGTACGAACGAAAAAAATGGGTTATAAACAGGCAGTAAAGTTATTTAACATTCCAAGAACTACTTTGACAGATTTTGTGAAAAAAACTGAAAAATCTGTAAAAAATTTAGTTTCTGGGAAAATTGGAAGAAAACCAGTTTTGCCAGTAGAATTAGAAGAGGAGCCTGTAAACTATTCCTTGCAAATGGAAAAAAATTACTGTGGCGTCACAGCTTCCTGATATAAAGCGAATGGCCTTTGAATCGACTATCAGGAATAATATTTCACACCCATTTTCACAGACCAAAAAGAAGGCGGACAAAAAATGGATGAAGTTATTTATGGCTGATTTGTCATCCTGATTTGGCATTCTGTAAACCAGAGTCATTATCACGAGCTCGTGTACAAGATTTTATTGCAGGAAACATTAAGACTTTTTTTGAC
>JAWQRJ010003375.1:0-12143 GCA_033557515.1 Diorygopyx duplodentatus | reverse complement strand
GATACATAATAATAATAAATATGACTTTGACAAAGTTTTTCTAAATTTCGATTTTTTTACAAAAATCTTTAAATAAAAGCAATTCAGTTGTAGTTTCTTTACAGTCAGGAAAAAACATGGTTCGTTTTTTTTCTGCTTTTTCTTTGCATAAGTCGCAAAGAAAATTTCCTGCTGTACAGTGTTATTTCTTTTAATTTTTCAAAATTACGGTTTGCACAGCTTACCACAACCGTATATCAGATATTATGAAGAAGTTATCCTAAATAACGAATTATTGGTTAAGCCCTAATAATGATATATATCTTCGCCCATAATCCCAGATATAAAAGTTCATAAAGTCCACTTATATAAGTAAAGTTTGAAATGGGGATTTATATCCGCAATAATCCGATGAGGCGGCGGCAACCCTAACGCCCTAATGCCCCGCACTTGCCTATCATCACAAACTACAATTTATAAACATTGCGAGCGTTTCGCCAAAATCAATCGCGCGCGCGCATTCGTCGAAACGTCGTTCGGCGGAAACTGCGGTTTTTCATCGCGTCCATGGCGTAATCCCGAAACACGTGCGCAAACACGGACTTTTATCAATCGTGCAACCTCGCTCTAGACGGATATCAGACGACAGGCCCTGAAATACGAGTGTGCAACAGTTTGTTGTGGTAATTCCAGGTTACTAAACGCTACCCTCTTGCAGTCTTCGATCATCAAATTGATTTTTGATTTTACGATCCTCATCCTGTCTTTTTTTTTGGTAAATACTTCATTTCTACCCCCTGAATTTTATTTTTTACCCAAGGGACCTTTTCCTTCGTATAATATTTACATTATTGATGACACCCTGCGTAGTGTTGACGAACTCTTCAACAGCCCAAAAATGAAGTAAATTTTACTGTAGTTCTTGCGGTACTGCGCGAAGAAATTTTGTGTTGTATTTAGCTATTTTTACTTGAGGGCAGTTACAAATTTTCTGCATTCTATCAGAACTGAATATTACGTTACACGACAGAGTGTATCTGGAAGAAAACGTCAACCGAAAACAAAATATAACATTCCCCGGGTAACAAAGACATTTTAAAATATCTTGTTTCGTAGGAAGGAAATTATTGTCAAGGGAGGAGGTGCGTCCGTTTCCCGTCCATTTTTAGATAATGCTCGCCTTTCCCGAAGTGCTTTACCTCAGTGAAGCTAAGACGTCGGTTCTGACAGCTTTTCACTGCGAACTTGATATTCTCGTCAATGCGGAAAGAGAAAAGCGGAAGGTCTGTCTCGCGTCCAATCGAAGCGTAAATAATGTATTTTTATATCAAGCACCTTCGACGACTGTGAGACGTAATCAATACAGAACCTTTTGGTGGCACTGTTGGAACGATGGAACGGTTTGGTTAAGAATAGGTACAATGGCCTTTGCATGCGGGTGATTGATGACTGCGAGAAGGTGCCTAATGGTCTGCTCGAATTGAATGCGTTCCCAAATTGGATTAATATGTTCCAATTTCCGTCTGGATTAAAATTCCCAAAAGGTAGCAGAATATATAAGGAATACGTGAATGCTTCCAGAATTTAGCAATCACTTCACGAAAATTTTAAATTCTCAGCCCCCCAAATACATTATTCATTCGAGAAAATGGGTCACGTACCTGACTGGTTATTTGTGAACTAAGGGGAACTCTGATTTCGCTTTCCCTTTCGACGCCATTGCAGCAGTTCACGGGCACTTGCCATTGTTAGGCATTGATTACTTTACTGAATAACGTTTTACCTCCCCGAGTGATGACTACAAGAAGAAGATCCTACTCTATAATGTCTGAAAAACATTCGTTGCAGAGTCGTCGCAACTCTGAAGGTTTCTAAAGCTTTTTTTTGGGTAGACCAGTCCCTACTGATAGGCACTTACCAATTTTTATTATTTCCAGTTGCTTATTTTCTCCTTCTTACAGCCACCCTGAATTTCTGACAGTTCAAATTGTATGTTTTGGAATCAAACTGTTCATTTTTGTTCAAAAGGAATCTTCTAAATATATCAAAGCTGCTAAACACACGACCTCAAGATATCTTCAACTTATCTATGTCGAGGTATTCAAATTTTTGCATAATTAGTCAAACTCGCCTCAAAAAAGCCTATTTTCTTGTTTTTTAAGTAATACATTATTTTCTATTGTTTTTCAACTATTTTATGTATATAAAGGTTAAGAAATTATCAATTTTTGTAACTTTGTTAAAGTTACTTTGTAAAGTAGAAAAATAAAATCTTATAAATATATTTTTTTTCTTATTAAACAGGTGTTTGTTGCTTGTGAGGTGTTCTTTAACTCTAATTTCGATTTTTCTGCCGATCTCACCTATGTATGTAGTATTGCAACTTTCAACAAATGTTAAATTTGTTAGGAATGTTTTTAATTTTGTTACTGATTTTTGCCTTGGTAAGTGATGACTCTATAGAATAGGTTTATCTTCTATATGTAGTAGTGTTGTATGGTTATTATGTCTAACATTGTATTTTTGAAAAATATTATTAAAATAGTGGGTATAAACTTAAAGTTGTGATTCATAATGATTAATTAGCTATTTACTTCAAGAAGCAACGTGTTTAAATTTAAATGCTTCAACATAAGTCAGACTAAAATATTTAAATGATTTGGGTGGTATTTCAATACATTTTTCTTTAAATCATGCCAAAAACTTACATTTAAATGCTAGTGTATTTAAATACTTACCTTCATAAGCATTAATAGATATGATATACACCACTGATTAGAAATTATTCAACAAATTCGTCTTAAATTTATGAAAAGAAATCTTATTACACTTCCTGCACCGTAAAAAATACAATACACCACCATTTCATGGTTTATTACCGTTATCTATGTAGCTCTTATCAGAATTTATCGAGGTTTATAGAAGATACCCATATTTGGCCAATTAAATCCAAAAAATTGCAGTAATAAACAGGAAATGTTTATTGCGTTAGAAAAGTTGTCGTTAAAAGCTAACAACAAATTGCTTAAATCTCCCGTTTGTTTTTTTGGCTTAAAACTGTGCCGTCCCAAATTCGATGCTCACCATTGATTGGTATCATGGAAATGGTGTTTATCTAAGACGTTCAGACCTTCTTTTGTTTTTCCAAAAAAATGCATCGCCTATTAGATATCCAGAAAATCGTAATTTTCTTCAAATATGAAAATTTTCCATATTTTTAATACACTACCAATTGATAATAAGAATTACCGTTTTCATTCATAATATATGACAATCTCCGATGAGTTAACAAACCTAAAATAATAAACTTCCGCATATGTTATGACGGTATTATTGAAAAATATTAATCGAATTACAAGTGAAAGCAAAGTGGCAAATGAAACTCTAACAATAGTAATTATAAATTAGTGACTTTCTGAAAAGAAAAAAAAAGAAATCGAGTGGATAATTTATCGTATATTTATCGTAACCATTATTAGAAGAAATTTCTTGTGTAATGTTTAACCATTTTTTCATGTTTTTAAAACTGAGAGGAGTATTTTTAGTACTACAGCATTTTTAGCATATGTACACAGCATATGAAATAAAAGTTGATTTTTTAATTGTTGGTTCATGAAAAGAATTAAATGGGATAATAGCGTCGGTTTGTGTAGGTTTGCCATAAATGTCATAATCAATTGTATGTGAGGATGTTATTAAAGTGATATCTAAAAAATTTAAGATGTGTTTATTTTCTAATTCTAAGGTGAATATTATTTTAGGGTGTAATGTATTTATAAAATTATGAAGTTGATTTATACTATTTATATTTGTAGTGTCAATTATGACTAGAATGTCATCTACATATCTGTTCCATAATATAATTTTGTTAATGAATTCGAAATTGCTGTTGTGTATAATTTCTTTTAAAGGGTTCATGAAAATGTCACTCATAAGTCCGCTAAGTGCGGAGCCCATAGGTAAACCTTAAATCATTTTGTAATATTTATTGTTTAATGTAAAGTGATTTTGGTTCATGCAAGCAGTTAAAAGTTTTATTAAGTTATTAGCATCTGCGTTATTGTTTAGGTGATTATTAATGATTTGTGTAGCTATGGAAATTGTTTCTTTGATAGGTATATTAGTACATACGTTAGTAATGTCAAATGATTAAGTTGTAAAAACAGAAGGTAGTACTAAATTGTGGATGTTATCAAATAAATTATAACGATTTTTTATGGTATATTTAGGTGTAAATTCAATTATATTTTTGAAAAAATTGACTAAGAATTTAAAAACAAAGTGTGAACTAGAATTAGTGGAGATTATAATTGGTCTAATTGGAATGCCATTTTTGTGTATTTTGGGGAGTGAATGTAGCTTATTGGGTTATTGGGTTTATAGGTAATGCCTTTTTAGGATTGAAATTATATTTATTTAAAGTTTCTGGTGTATTTTTTATGATTTTTTTGAAATTATTGTGAAAAGTTAGATTAGGATTTCTCTTTACCCCTACAAAGTCATTCTCTTGTATAAATTGTTATGTTTTTTGAATGTAATCTACGTTATACATTGGGATTATACCAGCGTTTTTATCACCTGTTGTAACTATGATGTTTTCTTCTTTTATCTTTTTTTGTAGGTTCCGTAGTGTGATGTTTTCTTGATCTTCATGTATTCTTGATTTTTTACATCGATGACGTAGGTTTTCTTCTTTTCTAATGGTTGTAATAATTTGTTTCTTGATTTCTTCTTCTTCTGGATGGTTTTTGATTGCTGCTTCAGTTTCTATTATAATATATATTATTGTATGTATATGTTATTTTATTAATTTCTTCTCTTACTAAGTTCTTTGGATATATCTTTGTTTCTAAAAATGCTGTTTTTATTTTTTGTATGTTTTTTCTCTGTATGAAATTCTTTATCAAAAATTGTTAATGTTTTTTTTAATTGTTTAGAATATTAGCTTTTTGTGATTTTGAGTAATTAGAATCATAGTGTAGATATCTTTAGCTATTAGTGTTTTTCTGGTACCAATCAATTTTTATTGTATTATCATTGTTTCTCTTTAGCATTGTGTCTAGAAATCGAATTGTTTTTTCATCATTTTCTATTTCCACTGTGAATTTTAACCTTCTATCAAAATTATTAAAAGTGTAAATATGCAATCAACCAACCTAAGTTACATAAGCGTCAAAATTGATAACTAAATGGTGGGCAACCTAATTTACAACAAATGAATGCATTGTCTAAGGATCGCTTTTGCAGCAAGAGCTTGAAAAATCTTAAATAATCGGAAAAGAATACATTTTAGATATAGGGAAACCCAATACCGTTTAACAAGGACTTTAATTCTACATTCGATAAGATAAAAATATTTGGTAGGTGTCATTTAAAAAAATCACTTTTAGTCATTTAAAGTTTTCTTATTTCAAAATTCAAGTTTGTATAGAATGTATGTAAGAATGTTCGTCCGGGTGTTTTTCTGAAAAGTTCGATGTCTCAACTAATGGTTAATGAAGTATGAACATTATCGCATAAATCTAATTATTAAAATTCGTTTTTTCAAAATGTTGCTGCGGTTGCATAATTTTAGCGAAAAAATCCAATATGTCGAAAACCATTGAATTGAGGCCTGATAAACGTATTACGAAATTTGTTAAAAATTGAATGTAGATGAAGAAAAAAAAATTAAAATTGGGGTCATACCATTTAAATTAACAAAGCTGTTGCCAACTTCCGGTATAACCGGAACCGTCAGCTTATTGAAAATATTTTTATTTTTTAGTTTCCTAGCAACATTTATTCGAAGCTTTTTGCCTAAAATGAATAAAAATTGCCAAAGTGTTGACCCAAATGAAATTTCAATGACCCTAAAATGGTACCATTAGTGTTAGAACAGCCCAATTCGTCTTAAAATTTCAACATCAAAATTTGGTACCGAATGCGTTACTTTCTCTTTATGAGAGAAAGATAGTTAGTATGCAGTTATTGCTTTTTTGTCTCTTATAAAATTTTGATATTATGAAAATTTATTCATAAAAAAATTCAATTTGAATTGACGAAGGTCATCATAAATTTATTTAATTTCTGAATAAACTTTCCATAATTGGCAAACTTTAGAAAAATAATACTATACTAAACTATAAATTATTACGACAGTGTCCATGTTTGCTAATGTCCGGTTTATAAGATATACGTTCAGTTACTGTTAATTGAATGAATACTTGGTAAGAGTTGAGATGATAAATTGCAAAATCACGTGTCCTTTTAATTTTTCAAAATTTCAATGTCTTTCATTACACATATGACCATTAGTAAGGATAAAAACCATTTGAATCATTGAACCATTGAACAACATTGACGAGTTCATAACTCATCAATTTTGTTTTCTGGATATGTCTTTACAATATCATCTACATGTATATCATCATCTACTGAAATAAAATGTAAGTTTTTCTGTTAGTTTATTTAGGTATGTATATATCTTCAATATATTCCATAGTAAAGTTTGTTATAGTTGCTGATAGTGGTATGCCCATAGCACTTTGTACTAATTTCATGGACGTGTTGGTATAAAGAATGTCTAATTACTGTAATTTACGATTGTTATTGATGTCTTTAATTTTTTTAATTCTATCATTGAATTCAAAAGATTTTTTTATGGAATATGTTTTTTTTTATATTTTTTGCTACTATTTCTGACAAAAATTTGGATATTTTATGCGTATGTGCTTCTATTGAGTTTAGTATTGGTCTAAAAGTTTTGTAAAAAGTAAATTCTTGGGGGTTTAAAATGTTTTGAAATTAAGTTATTTTTTGTGTTTTCACTAATTTTTTGTTTACTATACCATTTTCGACAATTTGGTTAGAGTCTTTTTCAATTCTTGTCGTAGGATTTCTTAATATTCTTTTGTAAGTGTTTTGATGATTTAAATGTTATATATGGGTTGTTTTAAATAAAGGCTTGCGTTCCTTTTTTGTTTTTTTGTTATAAAATTTCGTTTTGTTCTTTTCGTGCAAGTTTTGTTTATAATGAAATATATTATATGTTTATGATGAAGTATAAAGTTTTTAACAATACTGCTTCTATGTTTTGTTTCTTGTGTTTTGGTAAGTATATTATTTTCAATATTTTTTATACTATATTGTTTATTTTTTATATTATTTTTTTTATTGTTATTCATTATGGGAAAGTTAAATTTTGGTCCTAAACTTAGGCAATACATTACATTATTTGGTACTAAAGTGTCTGTGTAATCCAATTTTTGTTAGCTTTATATTGCTGTTGTTGTTTTTTTCAAGTTTTTAATTTTCTTGCAATGTTTATTGTATATACAGGTGTCCCAAATTCGATGCTCACATTTGGTATTTTGGAAACGGTAAGGGCTACAGACTCGGTTAACTGGAACAATATGGAGGTGTTCATCTAAGCTGTTCAGACCTTCTTTTGTTTTTCCAAAAAAATGCATCGCCTAGTAGACATCTTGAAAAACTGAAAATCGCCATTTTCTTCAAATGTAATTACTTTCCATATTATTTATCGAATCTAAAAATCTAAAAATTTCGAGGGAAAAAGTTATAGATATCAAAACATTCTGTAGGATAGATAATCAAAATACTTTTTACCTTGCACCAGTTTCGAGATGTGACCCCAAGTTGTATTTTTTTAAATAGAAACCATAGTTGATTTTGACATTATTAAGTTGTTTGATTTTTTCCCTTTCCAACGATATGAGGTTCGAGGTATTTATCTTTCATAGTTTAGGAGATATGGGAAATAATATAATATTTATAATGGGAAATAGGGAAATAATTTCTCACGGTCGATATTCAAAATTTTCTCAGTTATTTCAGGAGATATGAACAACAGCTATAAGGAAAAAATACTTGTGCTAGCATTTTCCAATTTTCCAATATAGTAAGTTTCCAAGGTATAATTTTCTTATTGCTGAGATCTCTGCATTTTTAAGCGCTTATCAAAGTTGGTTATTTTTTAAGGGGTATTCTTATTTACACATTTTTTTTCAAAATCATAAGCATAACGGAGTTTTTTTTATTTATTTTTTATAAACGATACAATAGATCCTTAACTAATAATAAGGACCATCAGTATTTTGGCTTTGAAAGATTATCGGCAAGTTTAGGTTTGATAAATAGAGAAACGAATATTCTAAATGAAAGACTGAACTTCGTGATAGGATAAAACGGATTAGAATCGAAAATTTTGGAAAATATTTGTACAAAGAATCATATGAAGTTCAACTTCCGTTTTACTTTCAAGGAAGTAGATTTATTAAAGAATTCATCTGATGAAAATTCAACCTCATAAGTTGAATTTTCTGCAGATGAATTCGCAAGAAAAAAATTGGAACAGGAAAATCAGAGAACCTCAAAGAGCAAATTAAATTCATCCCTGAGCAGCATCGTTGGTTTTACAACGAATTTTCAGTAAACTCCTTTACAGCAGACGTAAAACCAAAATCACAAAAGAAGAGATGGACTAACTAAAACCGAATTCTTGAAATATTTTTACCAGAAGTTAAGTAATATTAACTATAGCTTATGTTTTAATATTTTGTATAATAAAAATAACCTCTGAATGCATACAATAGTGAAAGCTTCTTAGAAGATCGTGGAACATATCCACCATTATTACACAAAAGTAGCCATTGGTTTAACAAATTCGCATTTTCCCCAAAAATGGTTTTTGTCACATAGCCCTTTGTCCACTTCCTCCTTCAATTAGCAATGTGATCGTCAGGGATCTGAACTGTCAAGCGTTCCTATCTCATGTGCTCCCCTCGTCTTGTTGCAGAACCATCTCCTCTATACGAGAACAACCACTACCACGAGGAATGCCTGCGCTGCAACTCCTGCGGCCTCAACCTAACGGGGCCGAACCAGAAGAGGGCGCGCCGCTTCAAGAACCAGATCCTCTGCGACCTGCACTTCGCTGATGTGGCCCTCATGGAGTGCTCGGACTTTATGCAACAGCTGAGGGCTTTCAAGCCGCAGTCTCTGGGTTGCGCCGTCGCCCGGAGAAAGTCGTCGACGACACTGATCTTCCCGCTGCCCCCGCAGGCGTGCTCCGGTATGCCACCCCCCCATCCCCTTAGGCCCCGTGGCCCCGTTTCTGGCGGATCAGGGGCCGGAAATTTCTTATCCTATTAGCCGGGCGGTCCCGCCAGATGGATGGACTGTGTGGATCCCAATTTAGGTGGCCTTCAGTTTGTCGTAATTCGCTAAGGCAGAAGGCGAGGATAAAGAGGTGGATTGGAATAAGCGTCAAGGTTGTTCGCAGCACCACCAACAGTGTTAAATTTTCATAATTAGTTAGTATTAATAATACTAACCAGGAAACGGTTTTGGTGCGTTTTGGAACGATTTCAGACCCAGAAGAAAAAGTGTAACAGTTTTTTTTTCTCTTTAACGAAAAGCCATTAATACCAGCAGCCGTCCGAACGAACTCGCTGGCATTTCCATACCGACGAGTTTTTCAATGTACATTTTACCATTTTGACCGTTTATGCGAAGTTGGTACATTCCTGAAAGAGGCTATCGATCGCCAGTTACAATGGCAACTTTTAAACGTGTAGGGAAAGGATTTAGTACAATCCCGACACCTCCACCCAACGAATATCCGCACAAATTAGTATCCCCGCAAATGAGATTTTGAAGAACGATTAAGCCCCATAATCCTCATTCGATTCGTGCGAATCCTGTTGAAGACTGCTATATTCTTGTGGAAGTTCATAGCTGCAGCGCTCGATCAACAGAATTATTTCATATCGATTCACGCAGAGAATGAGGTTCATAGCTTTTTAATTTTTGTCTCCAATGGAAATACGAAGGCTTCAGAAAAAAAGGTACATCAGCTTTCCTAGGCTTTGAGAGAATTTCTTCATGGAATTTCAAACCACCATAATCAATAATTATTACCTCTACTCTTCAAGTATCCATTTTCAAATTAAGTCCTTCATACTGGTCTAATTATGATGAATTGAAGATATGTTAAACCACTCCAAAGTATTAGAAAATTCATATCTCCGAGTAGTATTCTATAAAAATAACACCACTAATGTCTTCATTCATTGCCAATAAAAACAGAAATTCAATACTGGACATTTGCAATAAAAGTGTTCTATTCGTTCCGAAAGCTTTGAATCAAAGTACGCTCTCTCTTTCTCTCTCACTGGGGTTTCTGGTTTTTCCGGAAACGATATCGGTTCAACAAAAACAGTTCCGGGAAATACACTACTCCCGGACATTACAATTAAATTCTACAATCACCTCTGTTGCCTTTGTACTCGAGATATAGAAGTGCATTCCGTCCCTTTGATGTTGTTGTGTTTCAAAGCATTTATTAAAAACACAAACATTGACGGAAAATACAATATGTCAGTACCTGTAATTTATACGTTTATTGAAAATATGTACAATCCTCTGATAAAATTGTCATTGATATTGCTCTAGCATCGCCAAAAAATCACTACCAACCAACGTGCAACGGGCCATCGAAATCGTACTGTCTGCTCACTCTAAGTTTGAATACCAAGCTTTTTTGTATTCGTTTGGTGTTCTACCTTACAGTGAGGAGGCTTTACTATGAACCACCAACTGCGGCGTCTTCGATCTTCCACGAAAACCACGACGATTGCCACAATTTATTGCGACAGATGTCGTAACGTTTTTTGGACTTTAATTTTCTGTTTGCAGACGAATTTTGTGAAGAGTTTCCACATAATTTCCATCCCACTCCGGGCTATTGGATCGAGTGTTCCAGGCAAAAGATCGCGTCCGACACAATCTGGGATGAAAGCGAATCCGACCATGACCTTCAAGAAGGTGACGAAGAGGACAGGACAGATGGTATTGAACAAGAAAATGGCCCTAGACCCAAAATCAGAGACCATAGTAGGTTTAGCTTATAACTCTTCAGTAGTGATTTGCACTTTAATTTGGTTCGTTCTTAGATATTTCGAGCTTTTGTTGTTTTATATTTGGCGCACATGTTTATTTGTTTCGTTTGTTTTCGACTTTGTTTGCTAAATAACTTTTACCAAAGGAACGTTTTTAATAATTTCGAAATTTTATAAAATTAATGTATATAGCATAAAATTATGCTATGTATAATTTAAATTGAATACACAGACAGTCAGCGTTACAGATTTCAAAACAACACAGTTCGACTATCGACATTTTCATTATAAATAACAAACGCATGAATTTAAATTGAATACAATTAGAGATATTGTAGTGAAGTTCACCTGGACTGTCAGCAAAATTACCGTCGCAAAATTAAACAAATTTTATTGGATTTCAAATTATTAAGCTACATATACATTAACATATTTTATAACAGCATTAATATAAATACGCAAGCCATATTTATTCCACGAATTAAACAATAGAAATTTGCCAATCAAGTTTATAAAAAAAAACAAAACCTACCTGTAAAGTTTTTCTACTTTTTGTAAACGAGTAATTGTTTTTTTCTCAACTTGAGCAGCTTTTTGTATGGACTAATCCATAAATATTTATTTTCTGGTGTATTCTTTTTTCTCGTTATCGATCGTATAAACTGCTCACAACTACTACTGGTAATTTATCCTTTTATGTAAATAATGAAGTAAATAATCCATTACGTGTGAATGACAAAACTCTGACAAACGTAGTAATAACTTTTGTAGAGCCGCCTATTAGTTGTCATGCAATCAACTAGAAATTCATCGTTCGATCCGAAGGACGATAAGCATACATCGCAAACATATTTGAATAATAAAGCCCTGACAAATGGTAATAATACATTTTGTTTATCCATTTATTCTGTTTCATCCAATTCACCCTTGAACTGGAATCCTTAAATACGCCCTGCATGTTTATTATTGCCCCCTTTTGAGGTTGGCCTTGCGAAAGCCGGCCAGTAAAATTGGATTGAAGCTAATAACGGAGCTATTAGCGTAGGTTTGGGAAGTACCGATAATTGGCAGTATAAATCTCACACCTAATGGTCCCAGTGCTTAATACTTATTTAGGCTTAAAGGTCAGCTGTTTAATTTGGTACTATTTGAAACGAAAGGGCGGGTCTTTAATTTGACACTGTGCATTTATTGTAACTCTAATGCCCGGTTGCACAAAACATCCCCGTAAAGTTAATCGGAGATCAACGAGCCGTTAGCCAA
>JAWQRJ010003374.1:0-12143 GCA_033557515.1 Diorygopyx duplodentatus | reverse complement strand
GTCAAAGTTTAAATTTGACATAAAATTCGTGATCAGCGAGTCTCAAAACCTAATAGGTGTCATTTTTGGGAAGATCTTCTTGTTTTTGGGGAAAGTGACAGCTACTTTGAAAGCTGCCAACCGTCAAAATGTAAATTTGACTTAAAATTCGTGATCAGCGAGTCTCAAAACCTAATAGGTGTCATTTTTGGGAAGATCATCTCGTTTTTGGGAAAAGTGACAGCTACTTTGACAGCTGCCAACTGTCAAAATGTAAATTTGACATAAAATTCGTGATCAGCGAGTCTCAAAACCTAATAGATGTCATTTTTGGGAAGATCTTCTTGTTTTTGGGGAAAGTGACAGCTACTTTGACAGCTGCCAACCGTCAAAATGTAAATTTGACTTAAAATTCGTGATCAGCGAGTCTCAAAACCTAATAGATGTCATTTTTGGGAAGATCTTCTTGTTTTTGGGGAAAGTGACAGTTACTTTGACAGCTGTCAAGTGTCAAAGTTTAAATTTAACATAAAATTCGTGATCGGCGAGTCTCAAAACCTAACAGGTGTCATTTTTGGGAAGATCTTTTCGTTTTTGGGGAAAGTGACAGTTACTTTGACAGCTGCCAACTGTCAAAATGTAAATTTGACATAAAATTCGTAATCAGCGAGTCTCAAAACCTAATAGGTGTCATTTTTGGGAAGATCTTCTTGATTTTGGGAAAAGTGACAGCTACTTTGACAGCTGCCAACTGTCAAAATGTAAATTTGACATAAAATTCGTGATCAGCGAGTCTCAAAATCAAACAGGTGTCATTTTTGGGAAGATCTTCTTGTTTTTGGGGAAAGTGACAGCTACTTTGACAGCTGTCACCTGTCAACGTTTAAATTTTATGTTATATTCGGATTGAGCATGACGAAAATACCATGATCCTAAATTTTTATTCAAATCGGAGCAGCCTTCCTAATTTTTCGCGTAAAACATGGTCTCTCCGACCACTGTGCGGCGACGGAATCCAGTAAATCTCTTAATTTCCAAGAAGAAGACCTCTATTACTCCAAGAAGAGAACGAAAATTTCGTTTTAACGCTATCGACTTCAAACTCGAAATGTACCATCTCTAGGAATTGAGGAATCGTTCTCCCGGCGAAGGAATCCGATAGGAATCGTCTTCCCCGAGGGGCAATCCAATAAATCTTCTAATTTCCAAGAAGAAGACTTCTATTACTTCAAGAAGAGAACCGGTGTCTTTAAGGAAGCAGAATCCGAAAATTTCGACTTAATGCTATCGACTTCAAAATTGAAATATGCGATTTTTAGAAATTTAGGAAACGTCTTCCCTGAGAGAGAATCCAATAAATCCCTTAATTTCCAAGAAGAAGACCTCTATTACTCCAAGAAGAGAACGAAAATTTCGTTTTAACGCTATCGACTTCAAACTCGAAATGTACCTCTAGGAATTGAGGAATCGTTCTCCCGGCGAAGGAATCCAATAGGAATCGTCTTCCCCGAGAGGCAATCCAATAAATCTCCTAATTTCCAAGAAGAAGACTTCTATTACTTCAAGAGGAGAACCAGTGTCTTTAAGGAAGCAGAATCCGAAAATCTCGTCTTAATGCTATCGACTTCAAAATTGAAATATGCGATTTTTAGAAATTTAGGAAACGTCTTCCCTGGGAGAGAATCCAATAAATCCTTTAATTTCCAAGAAGAAGACCTCTATTACTCCAAGAAGAGAACGAAAGTTTCGTTTTAACGCTATCGACTTCAAACTCGAAATGTACCATCTCTAGGAATTGAGGAATCGTTCTCCCGACGAAGGAATTCAATAGGAATCGTCTTCCCCGAGAGGAAATCCAATAAATCTCCTAATTTCCAAGAAGAAGACTTCTGTTACTTCAAGAAGAGAACCGGTGTCTTTAAGGAAGCAGAATCCGAAAATTTCGTCTTAATGCTATCGGCTTCAAAATTGAAATATGCGATTTTTAGAAATTTAGGAAACGTCTTCCCTCAGAGAGAATCCAATAAATCCCTTAATTTCCTTGAAGAAGACTTCTATTACTCCAAGAAGAGAACCGGTGTCTTTAAGGAAGCAGAATCCGAAAATATCGTCTTAATACTATCGACTACAAATTTAAAATATGCGATCTCTAAGAATTTAGAAATCGTCTATCCTGAGAGGAAATCCAATAAATCTCTTCCCTTCCTTGTAGAAGTCCTCTATTAGTCCAAGAAGAGAACCGGTGTCTTTAAGGAAGCAGAATCCGAAAATTTCGTGTTAATGCTGTCGACTTCAAATTTGAAATATGCGTTTTCTAGAGAATTTAGAAATCGTCTATCTTGAGAGGGAATCCAATAAATCTCTTCCCTTCCTTGAAGAAGACCTCTATTACTTCAAGAAGAGAACCGGTGTCTTTAAGGAAGCAGAATCCGAAAATTTCGTCTTAATGCAATCGACTACAAATTTGAAATAAGCGATCTGTAGGAATTTTGGAATCATTTTCCCTGAGAGGGAATGCAATAAATCTCTTAATTTCCAAGCAGAAGACCTCTATTACTCCAAGAAGAGAACGAAAATTTCGTTTTAACGCTATCGACCTCAAATTCGGAATGTACCATCTTTAGGAAACGAGTTCATTGGAGTTCTTCTAGGGGAAGGCGATTCTTCCCCGAGAAGAACTCCAATAAACCCCGGAATTCCCCAGTTGTACAATTTTTCCTCTAGATTCCGCCGCCCCTCGCCAGATGGCGCGGTCAAATAAACACCTTTTGCCTTCGTTCTCTCTTTCCGATTCTTTTTCGTCATTTTCCACTCGTGGACGGACCTGTAACACGACGTGCTGTTCCGCCCGCCCCTTCCTCCTCCGAGCCCCGGGGGCAGTTTTCTTTTTCGGAGGGTGGGGAGGGCGGCGTCTGTGCAGAAAGGCCGTAAGTGGCCTCCTGTCAAGGTATTTCCTGAAACTTCAAAAGACCGACCCAGACCGATCCCAGGGGTCGTGGTGCTAAAATCGATACTCCTGCCGCCTCCCGCTTCCATCCCGCCGCCCCCCACCCGAATTCTCTCGCCTTTCGAGGTACTCGGTGATTATTTCTATGGATTTTTGTTTTTTTTTCTCGGATGTGTAAGGCGAGTATTGCGACACGCCCATATTCTAAGCTGTAATTAAGAAGTTACTTCTTGGCGGGTTGCGGGACGAATACTGATGGCATACCGGGAAAGAGCGAGTTGGTATCAGGTAGCTGAGTTATCTGAAAGACCACTTAAGGCGGGCATTATCCGTACGCCTCGGAATGCGCACGGCAAGCTAGATTTGAGAGGGGGGCTCCGTCGACTGACTGTTGATTTTAGCTTTCAAATCTCGAAGAAGGATCGCTCGCTCAAGCCTTCTCAAAAAGTCGAGTTACCCAAGAAGCTGTAGCAGCTTCTTGGGTAACTCGATTTTTTCTTTCCGAGCGAAACGAATCTGACGATTTACGGGGAAAGGAAGAACGAAGAAATGAGGGGGCACACGATGGGAACTCACGGCTTCATTAACGTACACGAGAGATAACAAATTTCTCGCTAAAGCCACACTTGACTATCTTTTGCTTACTAATGAGTCAAAGAGATATCTCAATAGAGACCACAAATAGGCGGTCTATTGTTTCGGCGGCCTGGTTGTTTTGGATTTCTGCAAAATAGAAACAGAAAGTGCGCACGCTGTCGCGTCTTATATAATTTCAATGAACCATTCGAAAGTAGAGGAGAATTCAATTATATTCTATTTGCCATGGTTGGGTTTAAAATAATAATTAAACATTGTGTAAAATTAATGGGTCGAGAACAAAAAGAGGGGACAGGTGACGTTTCGTTCGGAGTAACCGACGTCCAATGAGGAAAAAATCCAATAAATCCCTTAATTTCCGAGTTATTTTTTGTGCCATTATACCAGGTGCGACGCTTTCCTTCGGTGTAAACGCGGCATGAAAGTCTCGGTCGCGTGAATACGCTTCCGAACTGGTTCTCCGGACAGTATTTGCCGCCGCCGTCCTCGTTTGCGATACGCTTTTATCTGGCGCTGCAAATTACCGGGTAGGGCAAGCCCGTCAAAAAACCTGCCTTAATTAAATTTAAGGTATCAGTTTTTCATGGGCCCGTAATAACGTATTAAGCATATTATTTAGAGATTATTAAATTCGAGCGGACCTTATTAATTTAATAAGACCGAATTAAAGCGCCGTTTAATCCGCCGTTCCTCTATGCGACAATGTATAAAGTATACAAGCGCCACGTAAAGTATACAAAGGCCGTACAGAGCGATTTTTTCAATATTCCACTTTTCTTTGAGAATATTAAAATTTTAAAAATACCTTTTTTTTTCGTTTTTCTTGATCTCCGATTTCCTCTTGGATAATCGGCCAGTCGCAGATGTTAAGGAGGAGTCCGCGAGGGGGCGTTTCGTTTGATTTATACAGCGCGAGGCTCTTTTGTTCGGCTCCTACTTTTTTTTTTAGACGCCACGACCGTTTCTCGATTGGTTTTATTTCCGTAAGCCCTCTCGTCCTCCTCTACTTATACCGTTATGCAAGAAGATGCTTGTAACGTTTGTCTTGCAACGTTTACGAAAGGTTCAATTGTTTCGATCGCACCAAAGTTGAAAATGACATTTGGTCACATAAAATTAGCAAACGTGGGGAAAAAAATCAATAAAAATCACACATGATTAGATAAAATTACAAAAAGCAATTCTAAATTTCACTTTATTGTTGACGTTATCTATACATCGTAGATACGGGCTTTTAAGTGTCGGCACTCCAACTTTATTACAGGTACCTTTTATTTGTGCGCAGAATTATTATTATCCCGGTTTTACACGTACACGTGCATCTCCGCTCTTTCTCTTTCCCTCTGCGTTTTTCGATCGCACTCCGGGTTTACAAACGCCCACGGAGCTGTAAATTACCCCCGCGGAGCTACCAAGAACCGCCGTATAACTTAGATGGCGTGTAATCATGCAAGGAACACGCTAATTGGTTCCACCAGCTAGGAATTTCGCAAAAACGAGAACCAACCGAACCGCCGCGGTCGATATCCGCGATATTCGACCTTACCGCGCTCGAATAATTATAGAAAAAGAGTGCGGGGACGGCGAGGGTAAAAAGCGGTCGAAAAAAAAGAGAAAAAAAACGGGCGCGTCCGTTGCGGGACTCGAACCGGCGACCGCGCGCGCGGTGCGCGTCGGCAGCGACGCGGGTGCGCCGGTGCCGTCTGGCGCCAAACGCGCCAACGCCGCGACCGATTTTTACGACCGCAGCATCAAACAATATTGAATATTTAATATATAATAGAGGCCGGCGTAAAGTGCCCCGTTTTTACGACGGCGCTCGTAAACGAGATCGGTAACGAGAGAATTATTGTCGACATTGTGCGGACGGACGTGCCACTGGCCTTTCGTCATAACAGTCGGCGGTGGGGAGGGGTGGGGATGGTGCGGGCCAATCAGGAAGCGGTTGCGGCGTAGCCACGCCCCTCCGGCTCAAAACGGTAAGGTTTAACGCCAATAACACCTAAATTTGTTAATGTCATGTGAATGAATTTTTGATATAAAAAATATAAAAATATAATTAAACTTTAATGCTATATTGAGACCTTTTTTTATAGTTTAGCGATGAATAAGTTATACGATCACGTCTATTAAGTTATACGATTAAATGCGTAATTGTTTTTAAATAATTAAAAGACTCAGAGGGCGAGAAAGAGAGACGAAAGGAGGTAACCGAAGTAGAATAAGGAGGGAAAGGCGCAATCAAGCCTGCGGACCATTATAATTTTATCACGGTCACCGCAAAGGGGACAGCACCGATGCACCGGGTTAGGCACGGATGGGTCCATCCGCTTCTGCCAACTGAACCGGCCAAAAAACCAGTTCCATCTCCAGTTTTTTACGCTCAACTGAACCTCCGCCTGTTGAGGTCGCCAGTTGTGTGTATGCGCACGCACCAAAGCCCCCCAATTAAATATGACAGAAAATTGAATTCAACACGAAATTATCTCTTTTTCTCATAAATAGATATATTGCATTAAAATTCAATTTTTAGTGGAATAATTTTTTTAAATATATAAAGTTAAAATTTAAATACATCAAGTTTAAATTTTTTCTAATAAAAAATGAGGGAAGATATCAAAAAACTGTTTCGACTACGTTTTTGTACACGACTTCCTGTATAAATCTACAAAAAATTGCACATCTAAAATTAAAATTGAATTTTTAGTAGATTTTTTAATATATGAAGTCAAAATGTAAAAATATCAAGTTTAATTTTTTTAAAAGGAAACTGGGGGTAGATATCAAAAATCTATTTCGACTACGTTCTTCTATAGGACTTCCTGTATAAATCTACAAAAAAAAACTGTAACCCTATAATTAAAATTTAATTTCTAGTGGGCTTTTTAATATATAAAGTTAAAATTTAAATACATCAAGTTTAATTTTTTTTCGAAAAAAAAAATGAGGGAAGATATCAAAAAACTGTTTCGACTACGTTTCTGTACAGGACTTCCTGTATAAATCTGCAAAAAATTGCACCTCTAAAATTAAAATTGAATTTTTAGTGGATTTTTTACTATATGAAGTTAAAATTTAAATACATCAAGTTTAATTTTTTTTTCTAATAAAAAATGTGGGAAGATATCAAAAAACTATTTCGACTACGTTCTTGTACAGGACTTCCCGTATAAATCGACATAAAACTGTAAGTATAAAATTAAAATTGAATTTTTAGTGATTTTTTTAGTATATAAGGTTAAAATCCAAATATATCAAGTTTCATTTTTTTCTACAATAAAATTGGGAGAAGATATCAAAAAAGTATTTCGACCACGTTCTTCTACAGGACTTCCCGTATAAATCGACATAAAACTGTAAGTATAAAATTAAAATTGAATTTTGAGTGATTTTTTTTAGTATATAAGGTTAAAATTCAAATATATTAAGTTTAATTTTTTTTCTACAATAAAATTGGGCGAAGATATCAAAAAAGTATTTCGACTACGTTCTTGTACAGGACTTCCCGTATAAATCGACATAAAACTGTAAGTATAAAATTAAAATTGAATTTTTAGTAATTTTTTTAGCATATAAGGTTAAAATTCAAATTGATATATTTGAATTTTTTTCTATAATAAAATTGGGGAAAATATCAAAAAACTATTTCGACTACGTTCTTCTACAGAATGTAGAAGATACATTCTTACTGTATAAGTTTCCAAAAAACTGCAAGTATAAAATTAAAACTGAATTTTTACAGATTTGTTTAGTATATAACGTTACAATTTATATACATCTAGTTTAAATGTTTTGTAATAAAAAATGAGGGAAGATATCAAAAAGCTGTTTCGACTACGTTTTTGTACAGAACTTCCTGTATAAATCTACAAAAAACTGTAATTCTATAATTAAAATTCAATTTTCAGTGGGTTTTTTAATATATAAAGTTTAAATTTTTTCTAATAAAAAATGAGGGAAGATATCAAAAAACTATTTCGACTACGTTCTTCTTCTATTACGACTATTGCATTAGTTACCTAGGCTCTTACTCTTCAATTTACGAAAATAATACAACTCAACCCAAGCTAATACAACTCAACCCAACTTAATACAACCCACTTCAAGCTAATACAACTCAATCCAAGCTAATCCAACCCACTTTAAGATAATACAACCCAATCGCCTATTGCATTAGTTACTTAGGTTCTTACTCTTCAATTTACAAAAATAATAATAACTCAACCCAAGCTAATCCAACCCAATACAACCTTAGCATGTCCAATTTAATACAGCCCAACAAGAGTCAACGCCCAATGCGAAATAATCTAACTTAGCCGAACATTAATCGATAATTACTGAGATATTATACATCGTAATTTCAAAAATGCGGTTTGTTTGTTATCAATCCAACTCTGTCCAATTGTCTAACCCAACCTGGCTCCATTCCTCCTAATTCAACCCTAAAGTCTTGGGGACGTAAGGATGCGATATGAAAGCCGACAGGAGTTAAAGTAAAAGCGGTCAAAAGTTAAACTAAAAGCTTTCTAAAGTTGCACAACTAATTAATTGTTAGAAAATTCGAAATAACTCCAAGCTAATACAATCCAATCGACTATTGCAACAGTTACTTAGGCTCTTACTCTTCAAATTACGAAAGTAATACAATTCAACGCAAGCTAATACAACTCAACCCAAGCTAATCCAACCCACTTCAAGCTAATACAACCCAATCGACTGTTGCCTTAGTTACTTAGGCTCTTACTCTAAAATTTACGAAAATAATACCACTCAACCCAAGCTAATCCAATCCACTCTAAACTAATACAACTCAATTCAAGCTAATCCAACCCACTTCAAGATAATACAACCCAATCGACTATTGCTTTAGTTACTTAGGCTCTTACTCTTCAATTTACGAAAATAATACCACTCAACCCAAGCTAATACAACTCAATCCAACCAATACAACTCAACCCAAGCTAATACAGCTCAACCCAAGCTAATCCAACCCACTTCAAGCTAATACAACCCAATCGACTATTGCCTTTGTTACTTAGGCTCTTACTCTTCAATTTACGAAACTAGTACAATTCAACCCAAGCTAATACAACTCAGCCCAACTTAATACAACCCACTTCAAGCTAATACAAGTCAATTCAAACTAATCCAACCCACTTCAAGCTAATACAACTCCATCGACTATTGCCGTAGTTACTTAGGCTCTTACTCCTTAATTTACGAAAATAATACCACTCAACTTCCTGTATGAATTTACAAAAAAGTAAAATATTACAGTAAAGTATAAAATTAAAATTGAATTTTTAGTGCATTTTTTTAATATAAATGTGTCGTGCTTCTTTCTGCTCTGCATGAGAGGTGTAATGTGAAATTGTTGTGACCGACACATTGTTTATTGGTTCGCTGTATAACACTTAATGTGCTCAATAGAGCGTACATTAAAAAAATGTATGTCCTGTTTCGCCAACATACATAGCACTGCAACCGCATTCGAGCTCGTAAACTCGATTCTTTTCGAATTTGTTAATATGGGTCATTCGTCTTTTGTAATGTTTCCAACGTGAAACAATCCGATAAAACAAATCGATAAAACAATCCGATAAACAAATTAGTAAAGAAGCAAGATCAATTGTTTTCGGAAACCCTCTTTGCAGCTAATAACCAGTTCAGGTCGGTAATACACTTTAAATTGATCCCAAAATCGTGGACCGTAACGTCTAAACGCAATATAATTGGATGATTTGGAAAATTGCCTTTTTCGACGACCGTCCGGTTATTTTCTTGCCTAAAAATATCGATTTGTGAAATTATTATGATTCGAGAACGAACCACTGGTTCCACTGGCTGCCGCACTCTATCATTAGGAACCATAAACTATTATTACGTCAAACGATCAGCTGCCCTAGAACCACTTGTAGACCAGAAATCCAGTCTAGGTACCCGCAGAAACAATCGAAACGCGAATGCTTAGATCTTAAAACTTATCCTACCTTGTTCGGAAATTGCGAATTTGGGCACCAGCCCACTTATGGAGAACAGCAGTATCCAAGCGTGTAGGCAGGAGCATGGAATGTAACCCATGGTCTTGGACCAGTCCACCCTCATTGGGGGACCAGGGGGCCGAACTTCGCTACTTCATTCTGTAACAATAGAAAACAAAATCGTTTTTACTGTTAACGTATTTACTTTTTTATATAAATTTGCAATAATAGTCATTTATAAATACAATGAGTCGCCGTAACCGCAGACAGTAACAGTTATTAGATTATGTGTGCACGGCGAAAAACGGTGGAAACTCACTAGTGATATTTTTTCGCTAATTTAATTCCCTGTCGGCAGAGTAAAGCTGGCGTTAAATTGAGAAACGTTAACGGTGTTAGGAGCCAACAGATACGGCGCGGTCATTGCGATTCTTTCCCTATACATATTCAACCGAAACATTCGAGTGCCACATCAACTGTTGTATTTTTCGAGGAGATAGGTACCTTCGCCAGTCGGTCAGCTACCTACCAAAAATCCAGGGTATGGATTATCCTATATCCTGAATCGTCTTCTTACTTAAAAACATCCGTAATCCTTATTTCCTTTTTTTTCGACACTAAAACAAATTGTAACCACATTCATCTTTTTCCACGGCTACCTACAAATTTCACTCCCCGGGCACTGTACGCTGAAATACACTTGTCACCAAAATTTGCACTCCGTTTTCTTTTCGTTGTTTTTTTTTGCGAAACAAACGCTATCTACGGCATGTCATCGAATAGAAACAACAGCGATCGACGCCGACCGACCCGTCGCATGTTCAACGTTCAGCGTTCGTCGGCAAACTGGGGATAGTGGGGACAAAATTCCGATTCCAGTCTCTCGGAGCAAGCTGGCTGTGCGATCTCGTCCTGTGTATCCTTCTTTGTCGAGAGGGGGGCGCAAGAATGGCCTTTAGGAAGTCCACCGTCCCTTCAGCAGCACTCTGTTTACCTGGTGTCGGTGGTTTTTTTTTTCTGTAAGCCTATTTTGTTTGTAAAGAATTTTTTGGTTCCTTTTTAAGTTCTAAATTTCTTCTAAGGATTATTACCAAGTTGTTTCCCGGAAGTGTAACCTTCGCAGAAAACTTCATGGGGTGTTAAAATTACGTAATCCCTCGTCCTAGTTTTCAAAGTAATGTATGGCAATTGTTTAAAATTTCTAAAGCCCAACAGATTCCACGATTACGTCAAATGACACAACCATAAAACGACCGTAAAGCGAAATGTCATCAATGACATTTTCAATTATAGTACGTACCTACGAGGAGATCTTTCAAAAAGCTTAAAGCCAAAAGCAATTATATTTTTTCCCTCGCGTTTATGCCTCGCGAATCATCGTTTGGCGTCTAACAGGATCGATCGGGATAAGAAAAATTCCTCGGAGAACCTCGGGGCGAAAAGCCTACCGGAGGAGAGTGATTGAAAATTAGCCGTTTGGTCTCATTATTATCGCCTCGCATGCCGCGAATGAGCGGCCGTCAACATGGGACACCTTTATTGCCAGCGTATGGCCCTCCCATTGTCCGCAACGGGTGAATGGGGTTCCTCAAGAATCGCCGTTTGACCCTCTCCCCCCTCAACGCCGCGACTACTACCGCCGATCCAGCGATCGCAAACAACAGTCTGCCTCCTGCTGTAGTGCGCGAGGAGGTCGTTTTATTAGTGCGCGCGTCTAGTGCACAGTGGTACCAAAGCTGCTTACAAAAAACTGCACCTCTAAAATTTAAATTAAATGTTTGGATAATTTTTTAATGAAAAATTGGGTTAAATTTTTTTAATGAAAAAATTGGTTAAAACCTAAAAATGTCAACAATTAATATTTTTTCTTAAAAAATCTAGGGGCGATATCAAAATTCTATTTGCACTACGTTATTCTGCAAAACTTCCTGTGTACGCTTACAAAAAACTGCACCTCTAAAATTTAAATTGAATGTTTGGATAATTTTTTTATGAAAAAATGGGTTAAATTTTTTTAATGAAAAAATTGGTTAAACCTAAAAATGTCAACAATTAATATTTTTTCTAAAAAAATCTAAGGCGATATGAAAATTCTGTTTGCACTGCGTTATTCTGCAAAGTTTCCTTTGTACACTTACAAAAAACTGCACCTCTAAAATTTATATTGAATGTTTGGATAATATTTTTATGAAAAAATGGGTTAAATTTTTTTAATGAAAAAATTGGTTAAAACCTAAAAATGTCAACAATTAATATCTTTTCTAAAAAATCTAGTGGCGATATGAAAATTCTGTTTGCACTACGTTATTCTGCAAAGTTTCCTGTGTACGCTTACAAAAAACTGCATCTCTAAAATTTAAATTGAATGTTTGGATAATTTTTTAATGAAAATATATGTTAAATTTTTTTAATGAAAAAATTGCTTAAAACCTAAAAATGTCCACAATTAATATTTTTTCTTAAAAAATCTAGGGGTGATATCAAAATTCTGTTTGCACTGCGTTATTCTGCAAAGTTTCCTTTGTGCGCTTACAAAAAACTGCACCTCTAAAATTTAAATTGAATGTTTGGATAATTTTTTAATGAAAAATTGGGTTAAATTTTTTAATGAAAAAATAGGTTAAAACCTAAAAATGTCA
>JAWQRJ010003373.1:0-12144 GCA_033557515.1 Diorygopyx duplodentatus | reverse complement strand
AGGTTATGGAAACTATGTATAAATTGTGTTTACTTCAATAAATCGTTTGAAAATGTTAGCAGAGTCTAACGAAACGTTACGAATTAATATTGTTTTCTTTGTAAATTAGCGAAAAAACCATAAACTTTAAAATATTAAATAAGAATCGCTATAAACAAAAAGTACTTTAAAAATAACAAAAAATACTTTTTATACTTTTAATAGGAAGTATTATTGTCATTCATCTAGGTAAATACAGAAATCAAATAAGGAGCACCAGAAAAGTACCAGGTCTAAAAAACTAATACATTTTAGTGCGAATTCCCACTAAAATGTATTAGTTAACGTGTTAGTAAATGTACTTTTACATCTATAGTGGGAATTCCCAGAAAAAAATTGGCAACTATGCACGTTGCCAAGTTTTTCGGTCAGTCCGCGCTAGAGCTTTTTGTTAAATAGTTTCTTGCTTGCTAATAGCCCAAAGCAAAAATAACCAACACTATTTGTAATGAGAAATTGGAAACAATTATTCGATAATATTAGATAAAGGGCACTTTTCCAAACCTCTCTTTTCACAAAGTCATTTATGTATGGTATAGCCACCAAACACTGCAATACAACAGTACGAAGTCAGCCGTATTTTATCCAGTTAAAAGCATACAACTTAATGAAGATAAATATTCATTAACACTTGAGGTGGAAAAGTTGGGAGAATATCAGGATTGTCGCCCCTAGACTCAAGAGGAAGATTTAGGGACCATTAAGTTCCTGGGTGTTTAATTTGTTAATTAATTGCTTGCACTGCGATAAGGTAACCGAAGACGAATGGTTGTAATTAACAGATACGTAAAAGATTAATGTGGTTTTCCCAATTTTTCACTGTATAAAAATTTATGGCGACGTAAATTAATAGATTAATTTGTAGCGATGAAAATTATATCAATTTCTTTTCACCTAAGCTTTTCGTCACGGCAGTTATACAACTGAGAATATATTACGAAAGTTTTTAGTAATTATAAAGTAAAATTTTTCCGCTACTTGTATGTCGTCGCACCGGAAGATGTATGGGTCCATTATGCGATCGGGCCAAGTTCTCAATTGATATAAAAGTTTATAAAGGGTCCTTTCGTGTCCTTCCTGTCGGTACTAAATTTAATGCAATTTGTTCGGAACTTGCTAGAACTGGTTCCGTGTCTAGACAAAACGAAGACGAAATTTTATTCGGTATCAAGATTTTTGCCTTCGAGAAGTCCACTTTAAAGCAGATATTCCATTATGTCTTTAGATAAAAATCCGTAAAGTAGCCATTGCCGTCAAATTATTGTTTTTACGACGCATTTTTTGTTAATCTCAACTACATCGCAAAGCTTTTAGTTGAATATACGAAGATACACGGTTAGTTCATTGACGTAAATTGATGGATGTACCATGCGTTAGCAAACATGCAAGTGCTTTTGCAAATTTTACTTCCATATAGTTTAAGGAGTGTTTAGTCTAATGGAATTTCTTAGGACTTCCATTAAATACCCATTACCTAATTCCGCTGTAACGTTATTTACAGTCAAAGTGCATTATGTTCCAGGTTAATAAAAGAAGTTTTAGAATTTTGAATACTACGCAATAAAATTTATATGGCGTTTTTGGTATTATGATTGACAGGACATGTTCTTTGTAAACAATCCATTTCTGTTTCGTCTTCATTGCAAACGCAATAGGGACAATCTGTGGTGGGTGCATTTTGTAACTTTCTGCATTTGTCCAGAGGTTTTCTAAAAAGGAAAATTTGCTGGGTAAAGAGAATATTTGAGGCGCTCGATTACCTGTGTTTTCCCATCATTTTATCACCTGGTGTGCACTCATTCTTATCACAAATCATTAACATCCTGAGGCCACTTTCTGGACAACTGCACTTCCTGTTGCAGGTTCTATATATTGTACTAAGTGGTACACACTTCGTGCTAGTGATTTTCTAAAATTTAAACTGTGAAAACTTGCGTTCACGTCACCGATAGTTTCAATAGTACATTTGACAGCCCAGATTTCGCTTTATGCAGTTTACCTTTCCTCCGTTTTGATTCTGCTAGAGTTAATATCAAAAACAGAAAAAATAAAAATTTGAAGATAACTCCCATTGTCACCGTCTACTATGAGAATAAACATTTCTCCCATAAATTCGTTTACAACGTATTGTTCGTATGCGTTTATGATCTGCCATGAAAGCGTTTATGTGCAAATTTTATTATACAGGGTGTATGTTTTGACAAATAGGCGCATTCGCTCACGTACTGAAAAGCGTGCGGCAATTTAAATAGAGAACATAAACGACAAAGTGTTACATTTAGCATGACTGACAACTGCACGACAAAATTAACTGTAGCATGTCAGTTTTTACGGGAAATGTGTCGTCGACATGTTCCCATATGACGTTTATTGTTGGCGACCGTTTCATTTGTCGGTATTGTACGAAACTGAACTCGACACGTAATATCTGTTAACGTAACCATAGCGGTGCAAAAATCACAGTGGGTGTTAATTTATTCTGCAAATATTTATTCTGAAGGTATATGTGATCCGATAAAATTGAATATTTCAAGATAAAAATACTAAAACAATGTATTCAAAACTGTGTCCTGTTTGTCCAGCATATTGAGCATTGCAAATACATTATAGACAATGTATGTAGGATCACACCGATATAATTTTTAACCTTCACTTCAACATCAAATCAATCACGGGATGTATCTACTGCAACAGATTCCCTGCAATGTGGCCTCGAGCGACTAATGACCGACCATCAATCATAGATAGCTGTGATAGCATCAAGATCAAAGCACACGTAACAAGTAGGGATCAACTCGTATATAAGGGCCATCATAAGGACCGTTCTACACCCACTGTTCTCCCTACACAGTTTTCCCAGGCAATTGTTATGTATGGGTCGTAGAGCAATTTTTCCGAAGCACGGGATATCAGGTAAAGCTGCATTTCGCGAATATATCGAAGTGGACACGAAGCGCGAAGTGGAAAGCTGCGCTCCGTCGTGTTGTTCTTTTGCGCTCGTGGGAGCTCAGAGCAGGGACGCTTCTTCGGTTAAACTGCGCGAGGGACTTATCGATAGCGGGACATATTTCTGAAAAGTTATTGAGGCGATTACCGCGGTCATGCTTGCGAATAATGGTACGGGACCTAAAGCGTCCCACACCGCAAAATGGAATTGAATTGTATATCAACGGGCGAGCCATTCGAATTTACGTTATTGGACGTATGAATTTATTATTCTTATATTTTATATAAAATATAGTAGAATAATTGTAAGTATAGTTATGTTAAATAAAATATTATTTTGATGACTCATTTTACTTTCTCTTTCCCGAAGGTATAAACAGAAAGTTATGCATTCGGTTCAAAATTTTGATGGTGACATTTTTAAATTGCATAATAACACTGCATTCTTTAAAACATGCAGTTTTCGAGAGAAAAAAAGGGTTTCAATACAATTTCGCTCATGTACGTTAGGTTGCCTCAGTTCAAATGTAGCATAACCGACCGTATAAGCAGTTTATTTTAACTTGCAATCAAGTTTTTGGCCTTTTTATTAAACAATTTAACAATAAAATCTTAGAAATAAAAGATTTATGAGTATCGGAATATCTGCAATTTTCTTAATCTTTTTTCAGAAGATATTTGTTAATATCTCGGAAAATTCGCGCAAAGCTTAAATTTTCCAATACCAGACATTTAATATTATCTGTTACTAACGTCATTGTTACTTTGGAATGCTAAAACAATACCAAGTCGATAAAATAATTTTCACAACAAAGAAAAAATAGCTTATTGTTTGAACAAAACTCAACTTACAGCGCTTAATAAGAAGGAAACAAAGTTTCTTAAATTTAAAACAATTATTTGAAACTTAGAAGTAACTTCATAACATATTTTTAAAGAATATATATGTATGTACCCATCAAGTAATTATCTCAATTGCTACGATTAAATAGTGATAATCGCATTATTATTTTTATAGTTATAAAAATTTAATTTAACTTATTAATTAGAAAAAAGATGGCAACAACAAAAATTTTAAAATTGCTACGTGCTTAGTTAAGCAGATGGCGCGATAAGCTAAAACTTTAAAACACGATATACAGGAGATATAAAGGATACTCTTTTAAAAAAAGGAAGAAAAAAATAAACTTAATGATTGTGTCTTTTGTTTTTATAGCATATACATGATGTCTACCACTGGAATTAAACGCAGCTGTTTAGTACCATTCCGCATCTGACTGACATCCATTTGAAACCCAACGGGTTTCAAAAGATGCTCGTACGATTAGCAGCTGAGTTGATGAGCCATTCCATGGCAATACTACTATTATTAATTAGTCTTAGCTCCTGACCAACTTAAGTCGTATTGTCTTAAGCACTGGTATTTTTGCTTCGTTTCATAAAGCAATCAACTAAGCAATTGATTTACTAAATATTATTAATATACTAAACTTCCTATTTGTATATTCATATTGTGTATGTACAGAAATACTCTTACTGTAACTGGTACAGCATTTCTTTCGCAGTTTTCATCATTTTCTAGTCGTATTGCCTTAAATACGTTTATTTGTTCTTAGATCGTGACGAAATTTAGTCGCATTCGAATTTAGTCGTATTAAGCAGTTGTATTTTTGCTTTGTTTCATAAAGCAATCAGCCAAGAAATTAATTCACCAAATATTAATATATTAAGCTTTATATTTTTATATATTTATATTTTTTCTACTCTGCTGATTCTATTCCTTACAGTATATTTATTTATATCTCCTGCTTTTATCTTATAGTGCTTTAGATTTTATATTCTTTACTTCATGTCTATTTCTTCAAACATCGCTTATCAACAATTTAGATATTTTAGTATTTTCATGTACATGCTGATTTGGTACATATTTTCCTGTTGTTGCTAACTTAAATTTTTTAGGGTTTAATAACAAATTTTGCAAGAAAACTTATCTTCAAGAGTTTGCTAAATTGCATAAATTCGAAAAGCAAAGTAGGAAAAGTATAATACCAAATAATAAATATAATATTATTTAAAATGTTAAAGTAATAAAGCTTTATAATACAACCTTCAAGTAACATGTTCAAAAATTTAAACAAATGATGCGAATTTGATTTTCTGAAACTTTCTGAAAGTTGGTGTTTACGAAACCAGAATAAAATAAGAAGTTACCTTCACTTCTTAAAATAAAGTGACACTTAAAATATTTACTACATGTCAGCGGTCTGACACTTCCTTCTATAATAATCTATTTTTTTCTTCGTCTATACCACTACACCGAAGCGAATTATTAAAAAAAAATGTTACAATATTTAGAGAAAAAAAATTAACAATGATAATATTGGTAACACATATTAAAAAAACTAATATTCTGTAAAAACGATTTTATTTTTACGATCATCAGAATATATTAAATGTAAATATGCAAAATATACAGAACAATATTACAACAGGGCTTTTACATAGCACATTTAATAAATTTGTGCATTAGCAAACCGACAGTGGTTTTGGACGGCAGTGATAATATAAATTAACCTCTTACGTTTTTGTTATTGATGAAATTTGTATAGTTTAGTTTTAAAAACTAAATTTTGAATTTTTACTAATTTTATTTTTAGTTTTGATGTATGAAGTTTTAAGTCTTAAAATTATTAAAAACTTTGTAATAATAAATAAAAGGTTTTTGAGTGCGATTTCTAAATATGACTCATAAATTCATAATCTTACCTTAATAAATTAGAAAAGGTAAGCAAAATAGTAACAATTTTTATTACATCTTTTGTTCCTTCTATACGGCTTTTCGGAAAAAAAGAATGTTTATAATACACCTCGAAATATAACAATAATATAACACGACAAATATTACTACACGCCCAACTGACAATCTACACTTACTACATCACTGACCATTCTACGAAAGCTTATAGATTAGTACGAGCCCTCTTATAATTCGTTTCAGGAAAAAAATCAAATAAAATCTATAGTAATTTCACTTTCAATTTCACAATTTATAATAAAATAATTTAATGTAGTCTATAGCCTTTTGTTACAAGAATAACAATAGAACAACGAACATATCAAAGGATTCGCTAATATTTTAATGCCACCTTCCCTTTTGGTTTCAGTTTACATACAAACAATTCAAAGTTATAGAACACATACTTTTTGAGAAATTTCACAATAAATGTTGAAACTGTCGCCCATTTACTTCTTGGTAGTAGCGAAGTTTATCTTCGTAGTTTATCTTCGTAGTCTATCTTCGTAGTCTTTCTTCGTAGTCTATCTTCGTAGTCTATCTTCGTAGTCTATCTTCGTAGTGTATCTTCGTAGTCTATCTTCGTAGTGTTAATAAAAATCCTCGAAGGAATGCTGCAGGTGTTCTGCAGAAATATTGGCTGTCACCTGTTGATGGTCTGTTTGCATACCCAACACTTTTTAAATCTCCCCAGAAAAAACATTACTGGTGTTATGTCTGGAGATCGAGATGGCCACGCAATCTGCGGTCTTCAATCAATCCGTTGTTCTGGAAAAGTTATGTGCAAATACCCTCGAACTTGCAGACCAAAGTGTACTGGGGCACCATCTTGTTCGAACCGGATGTCTGGATGCACAGTGCGTTCGTTTGTTGGATTCAGCTGAATCATTTTTGGTACAATTTATATTCCAGATGCCAAAAAGTGTTGTCACCTATTTTAGATTTTGGGAAAGATAATACAGTTGAAAGAAAATTACTGTGCATTTAATAAACGCTAATTCTGTATTACTGACTTAATTAAGAAATCCAAGAAAGGAAAGAGAGTAATGATTTTTACTAATCGGTATGTTTAGAAACTAAATTTATATTTTAACACTTTTATTCGTCGACCGGTTTCGGTATTATAGTACCATCATCAAGGACAACCATGGACTTTTTGACCACAAGAGTATGATTATAAACTATAATTAAAATCACGTGTTAAGTTATTGTAAACATTAGGTTAAGTGTAACTTACGTTTTTCACCTCTACGAATTACGCTAACGTTAGAATATTAATCCTGATTGGTTGTATTGTACATCGGAGGAGTTTAATTAGATGCTGACACATTTGAAGTTACTTAAAATAAAAATTAGATTATTTCGAAAAGACACACATGCCTTGCTGACGGCTAGGTTTGCAGTATTAAACGCAAAACCGGTCGAACGTGTTTTATATGAAAGTGCGTAACAATATGCGCGCGAATAATTTGGATTTTGAATTTAAATTTAGAGTTTAAAAATTTACATTGTTATATTGTAAGAATTATGATTATAACAGTTATATGATTTTGCATATTTACAGATAAAAACTTATATCAATTATTATATATTATTAAATTGAAAAATTATATTAAGTAATTTTAGAAAGCTAATGTTTGTAATATAATAAACTAGCTAGTTATAAATTATTAAATTATATTTAATGAGAAATTTCAATCTTTAGTTAGTAAAAATGGAAAGAAAGTAAACAAAGAGAAAACGGCGAAATAGAGTAAAAAATAATGAATTATATATTTATAGAATAATGGGGAAATTGATTAATTAATATATACGCACAATATTAAACAAATACGCTCAATAAAATGAAATAGTATTAAATTTAATGCAAAGTAGAAAAATAAGATTTTATAAATTTTTTTTTCTTATTAAAAAGGTGTCTGAGAGAATAGTAAATATGTGGAATATTGTTTTCCAATTGATCATGAAGTAGTAAGGTTTGTGGTTGTTTATTTCTAAATTAATCTATATCACACCTTTCGAATAATTCCATTTTTATTCATTTTTATTTTGACTATAATTTTTATTTTCTGCGGCCTCTCCTGTGTATGTAGCATTGCAAGTTTCACATATAAGGGTGTGTACACCATTTTTTTATAGTAATTTGGTAGGTGGTTTACTATTGTTAAGTATGTTTTTTAGACTATAGTTTATTCTAAGGGTAAGTGAAATGTTGAATTTATTAGCAACGTTTTTAATTATGTTACTGATTTTGTCTTGGTAAGTGATGGCTCTGTAGATTGGTTTAGGTTTTCCTTCTACATGTAGTAGTGTTGTACGGTTATTGTGTCTGACGGTTATTGTATTTTTGAAACATATTATTAAAATATTGGATATCGTAGCCATTGTTAGATGCAATTTGTTGTATAATGTTTAACGCTTTTTTCATATTATTAGAACTGAGAGGAGTATTTTTAGTCTGTATATGTAAGAAGTGAAAGTTGATTTTTTAATTGTTGGGTCATGAAAAGAATTAAATGGGATAATAACGTCCGTTTGTGTAGGTTTCTTATAAATTTCATAATTAATTGTATGTGGGGATGTTATTAAAGTGATATCTAAAAAATTTAAGGTGTTATTATTTTCTAATTCTATGGTGAATTTTATTTTAGCGTGTAATGTATTTATAAGATTATGAAGTTGATTTATAATATTTATATTTGTAGTGTTAAGGCGCTTAAAAAACATATCGATTTTCGAAAAAAAAAGCATTATCATATGCAAAAAAACAAAGAAAGCACATACATTTTGTAAAATTGTATAAATTAGATATACATTTTTGATTAAATAAGCATTGATTTAGAGATTTGTAATACTTTATTCATATAACGTTTGTTAATTTGAATAGTTCAACAAAAACTTACAATAAATGTTTAGCATTGAGAACACATGTTCAGTCAAAAAACTTCAATACTTTAAATAAAACAAACTTTTACAACATTTTAATTCGTAGATACAAAATAACATTTAATAAACGAAAAGTATTTTTAAAACGAAATACTTTTTATTAACAGTTTTTAATAAAAACAATTTAAAAACAAAATTATTTCTGTTTGAAACACGTAATTATTAAATGTTCATTAAAATGAACTTTTAATAAAGCTTTTAAAGCAGTGTTTTAAGTGTAAAACACTGCTTTTATCATTTGAAAAACTCGACATCAACACTGGTTATAGGTGCATATTTAAATTCGAAATGTAACTGTCAATGGAGTCCAATCAAGAATTCTGATTTGTTTAGAAAGAACTGGAGAAAGATTTGGTCACTTTCTTTAGTAATTTATGTCTTAGATTACCATAAAATAAGCTAAAACCATAACTACATTATGTTGTCAAGAACTAAACATGTGAAATATCTTGATAACTCGATATCCAAATGATACGTGCATTGATTTTTCACCTTAAATATGAAATCAACACCCAACTTACTAATGTCAAAATTGGTAACTAATTGGTAGGCAACTCAATTTATTACAAATTATTTATTACAAATAAATGTATTGTTAAAGGGTCGCTTTTGCAGCAAAAGCTCGAAAAACCTTCAATAATCAGAAAATGATACATTTTAGGTATAGGGAAACCTAATACGGTTTAACGAGGATTTTAATTCTACATTCGATAAGATAAAAATAGTTGGTTGGTGACATTTAAAAAAAAAATCCCTTTTTGTCATCTAAAGTTTCAAAATTCAATTTTGTAAAGAACGTACGTAAGAATGTCCCGCCTGGTGTATTTCTGAAAAGCTCAACGTCTCAACTAGTGGTTAATAAAGTATGAATATTATGGCATAAGTCTAATTACGAAAATTCGATTTTTCAAAATGTTGCTGCATAATTTTTGCGAAAAATTCAATATCCCGAAAACGATTAAGTTTAGGCCTGGCAAACGTATTACGAAAGTTGTTGAAAATTAAATATGGATTAAGAAAATACAATAAAATTGGGGTTACTCCATTTAAATTAACAAAGCTGTTATAACCGGTACCGCCGCTTATTGAAAATATTTTTATCTTTTAATTCCCTTCCTACTTGAACTTTGACAATGTACAATTTTGCATTCAGATAATAATCATTTTCCAATATACTAACAGAAACTAATTCCCAATATAACAATAATAATATTCCCTAACTTCCCTAAATACTATAACTTAATTACACCTTTTAAAAAGATATTGTTGTGAGCTAATATATAGAAAATATTAGATTAAACATCGTTGTTCCTTTCACTCCACTTGCTGTATCGAAATCCAATTGCAAAAGTTTTAAAACTGCTTTGAAAGCTGCAAAAGCTTCTTAAATCTAATATTTACATATTTCGTAACTTCGATCGACGATATCTGCTAAAGTAGAAGAAATACTTCAACAGTCCTTAATAGAAAAAGAAAGAGCAGTTAATTCTCTATAAGAAATCGTCTAGAATATGTTTTTAAATTGAACAATTTAAGAGAAAAACAAGAGATTACAACACCTTACAATTTTATCTCACAATATTCGAGATACAAGAAAGTTTTTACGATAAAAAGTAAAGAACGAATAATTTTTAGTACAAAGAATCTAATGAAGTTGTTTTGAATAACATAATTTTGAAGAAATTTTAAAAATTGCACAGACAAAATACAATTTTATTTTCTGTCTAACGGGAACATCTAATTTTTGCTGCTTTCGTAAATTTGCTTAAAGATATCTGCTGAAGGAGGGGAGGTAGATAAATAATCGTTTATAAGAAAAGAAAGATATTAACTCTCTGTAAGAAGCTGCATATAAAATATTTACAGCACCAATAAGTTAAGAGAAAAATTAGAAACTGCAGACAGTTTTGTCCAAAAAATACGATTTATTTAATGCAATCAAAGATATGTCGGAAAATATGAAAGATACGGGAAATTTTTGTGAGTAAAAAATAATTAGCAAATAATGTTATGTAGGAAATTTCCCTACAATTCCTTCTATATTCTATTATTTTGAGAGAAATTTAAAAAATTGTCCACCTTATAGTATATTTTATATTCTCATCTTTCAGAACTTTGATTAAACGTATCTCCTAAAGTAGAGGAGGTATATAAAAAATCTTGAATGAAAAAGCAAACACCAGTTAAAATATGTTCTTAAAACGAGTAATTTAAGAGAAAATCAAAAAATTGCAACACGATTCAGTTTTACCTTCAATTATTTTTTCTTTGTATAAACAAAGAAATCTCTGGAAATATTGGAGGTACAAGAAAATTTGGAGATAAAAAATAAAGTACGAGTAATTTTTGGTGCAAAGACCCTAACGAAGTTATTTTGGATTACGTAATTTTGAAGAAATATCAAAAATCACTCAGGCAAAACAATTTTTTTTTCTGATGGATGATGTATCTAATTTTTGCATCTTTCGTAACTCTGATGAAAGATACCTGCTAAAGTAGAGGAGGTAGATAAAAAATCTTCAATAAAAAAGCAAAGACCAGTTAATTTTCTGTAAGAAATCGTCTAGATTACGTTTTTAAAACGAGTGATTTAAGAGAAAATCAAAAAATTGCAACACGATACAGTTTTATCTAAAAAATTTCGTTTCCTTGATACAACCAAAGATATCTCCGGAAATATTGGAGGTACAAGAAATTTTTGGGGGAAAAAAATAAAATACGAGTAATTTTTTATGCAAACGCCCTAATGAAGTTATTTTGAACCATGTAAATTTGAAGAAATATCAAAAATCTCACCGACAAAACGATAAAAACTTTATCCGTGCCCCATATATTTCTAATGAACGCTCTACGGTAGACAGCCTGTATGCAGTGTTAACTATGTTTTAAGGCCATCATTTTGTATAAATCAAAATTAAATTGTTGTGGTTCGTTTTAGTCAGAACATGAATGTAAGGATTCTGCATTTGTTTGTTGCTTAGAGTTGCTTAGTTATTTGTCAACTTTTGCAAAATGCAAAATTATTTGCACATTGTTGTTTAATATTGTATTTTTTATTGCATTCAATTTAAAATTAGGAACGGTAATAATGTAACAAGGATCTAATCTTTAAATAACTTACAACGTGGCGTCTTTATACAGACACGGAAAAATAATCTGCCATTTTTATTACGTCCGCACTGTATAATTACTTGCAGAACTAACAATAATTCCGTAGGATTCTCTGGAGAGGTTAAAAACATTTTTTTCCAGAACAGACCAACACACACTTTAGGAGCTGGAAGCAGCAATTTTTTTTATATAATTAAAACGTTACTATCTTACAACGCTTTACAAATATTGAAACTGGTCAATTATGACCAACCATCATATTTACTCTAAAGATTCTTAAAACTAGGGTTCTTAAATTCTAAATTACA
>JAWQRJ010003372.1:0-12145 GCA_033557515.1 Diorygopyx duplodentatus | reverse complement strand
GATACATTACCACTCCAATCACTAAAAAATACACAAAATAAATATACTAAAAAACATAATAAATAAAGCGCTAAAAATTGCTGATATACAATTTCAATCAATGTGGAAAAGATAAAACAAGCCTTCATGAGCAATGGTTATCCAGAAAGCATAATAACGAAAGAGATTAATAGACCCAGAGCAACAGATAACAACAACGATGAAAGCAATCCAAAGAAGCACAAACACCACGTAGCAATTTCTTACACGAATAAAGGAGCCAATTCGTATAAGAAGATATTGGAAAAGTACAATCTAACACCTGCATTCACCATAACCAACACACTTAGATTCATAAACACTAGAGCAAGAGAGAAAATAAAGAAGCAATGTGGTATATAAAATCAAATGCAAAGAATGTGAGAAAGTGTATCTGGCTTCGACATCTCAACCGTTGAAATTAAGAATTAACCAACGCCGCTCCGATGTGTATGTGAAACCAAATAGCACGGCACTAGCAACACATGCAGGTCGTGTCTAAAATCGTTTTGTCCACCGATAATTAAAAACTGCTGTAGAAAGCGTAATTTATATAGTCGGGGCACATGGTGATGCATAATTTTTTGTAAGACACGTATACAATATTTCAATAACTTGCCAAGTTCCTTTGGTGATCGAAAGTACGTTTAACACGTGGTAAAATATTAGTGGTACGAAATTTAAACCTAAAAAGCCACATTTTTATGCCGTTCTTTTTACAGATAACACCGTTTTAGAGCCATTCGATCCGAAAACCTTATTATTACTATTTAAATAAGTTTTATACATTGGGTACGATCGAAGGAACATCAAGCGACTCTTCTGGTGCTATGGACGTCCATTTGGCTCGCCTCGTTTCCAATTCGTCAAAGATGATAAAAACTCCTCGAACCCCAGGGGGAACAAGAACACATCACTAGAAAATAAGCGGTGGCTTGCGTTCGTTTGGTAACCATGGCAATAGATCCGCCCGCCGCCGCCCCCATAATCCGCTCAGGCCCCCCTTACGGACAGGACGGCAACCGAGGTGGCATTTCCAAGCGGGGGACCCGCTACGATACCCTCTACCGGCAGTCCGAGACAACATCATAAATAATACGCAAGCAACGAGCAGGTCCTTCTAAAATGGGCTAAAAGAACCATTGGCCTTTTTCGGTTTTCATGCTATCAGGGGTTTCAGTAGACCATAAATCATCTTATTTATGATAGTTCTACATTGTTTATTACTTTTATTGCGGGAGTACTTCCTTTATTGCGTATGTTTCTGTTACCGTATAATTACATTCTTATTTAGCTCATGTACCGAGCTTGCTCGATTTATTACAACACTAAATTAACAAACTAGTGCTGTAGTTATTCGCATTGTTAAGAATGTTATTTAAACACATTAGTCGAATATCAGGGTAAGGATAACACTGTGGGTTAAAGATGTAACTTATAAAAAATCGCTTTCCACGCCAGCACAAAATTAGTTTTCTTCCCAGATACATATTTCGAAAACTACTTTTTCATCTCATCTGCTTCACTTTCGATCAAACCTTTTTTTCTTCGAGGGATTTTTCTATTGTGCTAAAAATTCTGTGAACTTGGTCTATCGTAGAACGCTGGTTCCTAAATCCGAATGGTTGGAATTAACTCTTTTTCTTGTATTACCGGTTTTAGTTGTTTAAAGGATACTTTTTCAAAATAATTTACCGGTAGAAAAGGTATAAGTCTGTATGTTGATATATTGTGGGGTGGCTTAGCCGGCTTCGTTATCATTATTAATTCTTTTCACAACTTTGGAACATACATAATTATAAATGCAGCGTTTATTAAATTTACTAATTTTGCTATTGCTTCTCTAGGAAGCTGCTTTAACAGCACACCTGTAATTAGGTCACATCCAGGTGATTTGTTGGGGTGTGATTTCATTGTATACTTCTTTCGAGGTTGTTGAATTCATATCGGCAACTTGTAACAAGGGTATTTTGCTCTAAGGTGAGGACGGTCGTGGTTCGGTCTTCGTTTGGTTGAAAAATATTTTTCAGATAGGTTGCAAATGTCAATGACTTTTTGGATATTATTTCTCGCCTATTCTCGCCAAGAGATTTGTAAATCAAAATGGGAATGTGAGTAATGTAGCTTGATCGACATCCTACATCCAAGTCGGCAGAGAAAAATTTCCACTACCAACCTGAAAGATTTCCAAGCATTTTTTTGTATTGTAGTAATTTTATCTCAGGTCCTGTAAATATTCCTGCCTTTATTTTGGCATCTGAGGCAGGGAGGCAACTCAATCTCAAGGGAAGCAACAAAACTTTGTTCACTTGAATAAGGCTATTATTACGATATTATGCCCTATGGCCATTCTAGTCTAACAAAATGTTCTGCAGATGCTTTACCGTCCCAAACAGGAACCGTGGATAGTTTGTGTGCCCACAAAAGATGTGCAGTACTTGTCACTCACGACACCCAAACATTGAAACACCAGTAGATGTATTTCAATGTTTGGGTGTCGTTATTTGACGTTTAATAAGGGCAAATAATAAAGCTAAATAATCAAGCTCCCAAAGAAAGCCGAATACTACCACGCCTCCAACACTAAAAGTAACAGAGTACATCCCATAAAAAATAGTTGGTCCCTTAAAATGGTCCCTGAGGTGAATTTTTCCACTTTTATACCCACAATAAAAAAAATCGTTTCCATTAAAAAGCATAGTTGGCCTCCAGTTATGTGGATATTTAGTATATTTTAGCTAAATTAAAACAAATTTTCAATAAAGGAAAATCTGAAAATCTCTTGGAAATCGTGGAAACGGTAAGAGCTACAGACTCGGTTAACTGCAACAATATGGGGGTGTTTATCTAATTTGTACATACCTTCTTTTGTATTTCCAAAAAAATTCATCGCCTACTAAATATCCTAAAAAAACCGAAACTCTTCATTTTCTTCAAATGTGAATATTTTCCATATTATTTACCGCATCAAAAAATTTCGAGAGCAAAAGTTGTAGATACCAAAACATTCTGTAGGAACCAAAAGTTGCATTTTTTTTTAAATGCAAGCCACAGTTGATTTTGCTATTATTAAATTACTTATTTTTTCCCTTTCCAACGATATCAGGTTCGAGGTATTTATCTTTCATAGTTTAGGAGATATGAAGAAAAACCGTATTCCACACAGATTTTAACGCACTAGCCGTGATTGAAACAAAAGACTGCACATCTGTCAACTCGAACAGATATTTCGAACTGCTGCAACAGGAAATTAAAGATGCGTTGGACGATCTACCAATTCAAGAGGAGACAACTATTTTCTTTCAGCAGAACGGCGCCCCGGCACATATTTCAAGAATTGTTGTTGAATATTTAGCAACAAGATATGGAAATCGGTGGATTGCGTCGAACGGTCGCATACGATGGCCATCAAGATCTCCGGATTTGTCGCAACAAGACTTTATCTTGTGGGGCTGTACAAAAAATGTGGTATACGGAATCAGTTATAGTATTAATGATTTGCAACAAAGTGGCAACGCCGTTAGTGTTCGTCAATTAATGAATAGTAGAAAAAGTGTCGAAAAGCGTGTTACCAAACGTTTAGAAGTAAACGGCCGCCATATTGAACATATTTTGTATGAAAAAGTTTGGTTTATTGTTACCGTGTAATTTTTACTATGTTTATTGTTAAAACGTTTATTGTTACTATGTTTATTGTTATCATATTTACTGTTACCATGTTTATTGTTATCATATTTACTGTTACCATATTTATTGCTTCCATGTTCATTGTTACATGTTTATCTTCCATGTTTATTGCTTTGAGCAGAACTGTTTTTTCAGAAAATCTTTTTTCTTTATATCTTCTAGAGCACAAAAGATAATAAATACCAGATATGCAGTCTTTTGTTTTGAAAACATAACATAGTGGATATATACATATGGATAGTGTGATGTGGGTTAAAATCTGTGTGGAATATGATTTTTCTTCATATCTCCTAAGCTATGAAAGATTAATACCCTCGAACCTTATATCGTTGGAAATGGAAAAAAATCAGGTAATTTAATAATGTTAAAATCAACTATGGTTTCCATTTAGAAAAATACAACTTTGGGTGACATCTCGAAACTGGTGCAAGATAATAAATATTTTTATTATCTATCCTATAAAACGTTTTGATATCTACAACTTTTTGCCTCGAAAGTTGTTGATATGATAAATAATATGTAATATATTCACATTTGAAGAAAATGACGATTTTCAGTTTTTTCAGAATACCTAGTGGGTGATACATTTTTTTGGAAAACAAAAGATGGCGTGAACAGCTTACATAAACACCCCCATATTGTTCCAGTTAACTGAGTCTGTAGCTCTTACCGTTTCCAAGATACCAATGGTGAGCATCGAATTTAGGACACCTGTGTATCGACATATACGTATTTCGGGAACATCCCGATCCCCAGTATAGAAAAACTGTATTTAATGGCGTTGATCAACAACCAATATCAATTTGTAATTAAGTTATCAATTAATAATGTTAGTTGTGTGTATGTATTACTCTCTAAAATTCGAATTACCAAAATTGTATTAAATAATAGGCTTCACCCTTCTTTTGTTATTTGAACATCAAAGAGTATAACCAGAGATTATAAATTACTAAATTGTGCGCCTGGCGTTAACAACTACACCAATTCGGTAAATGGTTGCCGAATGAAATTGGTATCTACATTCTCAAAAAGTAACGTTCGCAAAATAACGACATAAAATGTGTTATACTTTATATGCACCAACGATTTTGCTTATTTGGACAGTTTGTTGCAAGGAAAATGTTTCATTATATTTTCTACTAGTTGTATTATCCAGTAAGATACACGCTTTCATTAGACTTAAAAAATAGCTGTAAGCTGAATGACTTTTTATTTAGGCTTTAGATTTCGAATTCTCTGTATATTTTATGAGGAAAGCAACCGTTTTTTCCAGGTCTGACATTGAACTTTAGTGTTAGTGTTGGTTGTCAAAGGCGCAAATCGGTTAGTTTTGAATTGTTGCAAGTTGCAAGGAATTTTCATTGCGTTCTACGTGAATACTTCTATAGGCAATATAGCAATCAGATGTGGCCACTTCAAAAAAAAACTTGAGTAATAAGGAATATAAGCCTCCATTATCGTTCAAACTAGCTCCATTTTGTAGCCAGCGCTTTCTAGTGGTAAACTGGTGAGCCTTAGGTGATCATGGGAAATTATCATCAGCGACTCAAGATGAAGCTTGTGTTTCTTCTCTGACTTTGCCTCTCCCTTGACGATTTTCTTAAGGAAGGTAAGTACTAAACTTAAAAAATATGATGTAAAAGATAAACACACACTTGATAAATAAGTCAATTGAGATTGAAGAGAGCTGTTTCACCAATGTTTTGGTGCTAAGGTTTACTTAATACAGTCATTTCTCACTTGAACTTTTTCGCAACTTTGCAAATTCAAAGATGCCACCCGAAAAAGAAACATTTTGGTCCTATGATACAAAACAGTTGGAGGATGCAGCTGCAGATATTCGCCGGAGAATGCCAGAGGCAGCGGCCCCGAAGAAGCAGTTCCACGAACTACGCTTCGAAGCCACATTGCTGAATGTAATACAAAGGAATTCAAAAAAATGGGACCACCTTCAACATTGACTAAAGAAGACGAAGGCCTACTGGCTCACTGGATAGCATCGGCTGCTAAAGCATGCTTTCCGGTAAAAGGAGATGATATTTTAGATAGTGTTCAAGAGTTGCTGAAGTAACTGAAATGAATCGTGGAAACCTTCTGGAAATTCAGATGACGATGTCAGCCTAGGTTTGTGCTCAGAATGTGAGCTTGATTGAGGTAGGGAACAATGAAGAGACAGCTCAAGCCAGTAACGAAAACCTACAACTTGACATCATTGAACAACATCAATCAGAAAATTAAAACAGAAAACCCAATGGTGACAAAACTGAATGTTTTGAAGGAAGGAAGAGACCAAGACCTGCTTCTGATGACGATCATATATATCAACCGAACCTTCACCATTTAGAAGTGTTGAGAATACTAACATAATCACAACTGCATCAGAAAATGAAAGAAGGAACGAGCAAGAAGCATCAAATAATAATCAGTAAGCATTATCTGCTTTGGACGAATCGCCAATATTAATGATGAAGAACGTGCAGTTTCACCCAAATACCACGAATTCAAAGAAAATATTAACCAAGGAGATTTTGTCCTTGCTCCTATCTCCAGCAGGAACAAGCAGTCTCAGTCTAGTCGAAAGTGTGCATGATGAAAAACTTGTAGTTACCATTTTGAAACCGTGCAATCGAACAAGAACTGTTTTTCTTATTATTCTATATTTTTTTATCATTTATTCCGCAGTTGATATTATTGCGTTATTATAATTTATACAAAAATTATCAATACATTCTCCCTCTCTAATAGTTTAATCATAATTCAAAATCAAATATTTGAAACTGAATCATGTTCTTATCCGTGCATGTCTGGGACAGTATGCCTTAGTCATATGGATGCATAAGTAACGTTGCACTATTACACACGTATGGTCTATACTCATCAATTGGTGGTGGTTATAGATTGTATGGCCTATATCAACAATTGAGGATGATTATAGGTCATACACCGTTTTAGGGCTTGATGATGATGTGTGATGTGGGGGGTGCGGTATTTCCCGCTGCACTGAGGTCCTATTGGGCTCATTGTGCTGCCTCTCAGTTGAGTCCACCGTTGTATGCGACGACGTCCTTACAACTTTTTTCCACTATAATTTTTTAACGACAAGCAGAGGTGTTCGACTGGTTGCCGGGACCAACAGCTTATACCGTTCCTTCCCAAGCACGTGGAGGTGAAGTTAACCATTATAAAATAACGGTCGACCACACTGGGAATCTAATCCAGGACCTTCGGCTTGTGAGATAGACGTCTTGCCGCCGAGCCACCTAGCCCCAAAAGCCCATTTTAGGACTTAAAAACTATTAGAAATATGCAAAATGTATGGAATCTACGGTTAATTAATGAATATTCCATCCGTGTAATATTTCTTAAGAGTGGTGTAAAGATTATTTCTAAAAGAAGAGCATTTAACAGTATTATTTCCGGTAACGTCATACCATGATTTACATTGCGTACGTATTTCCTAATAGCTATTTTACATTGTGTAGGTATTTCCTACTTACATTATCTTACATTGTGGACGTTGAATAGGCGTTAGTGATGGTATTTTTACTAAGAACCAGCTATTCTAATACACACAGCCACTCACTTAACAGGAACTTCACCTATACTCCATTACCACCCCTTTGTATACATTAAAACAATAAATAAACTACCTGTAATAGAAAAACACTATTGTTTCAAATACTTTCGGGGTAGTACCCACCAGCACAGGGTTTTGGGGAGCTTTTGCCATAAATACATATTGTATTAAAATAGCGAGCATGAAATAATTCATTTGGAACATTACTAATCATCATTTGTAGCAATGCTAAAATAAATTTGGTTTGTCAAACGAAGAAGAAATTGTATTGAAGCACCGCATCACAAATCCCAATTACAAGTAACCATAATAATTTTCTTACGTAACATTAAACTAATTGAATTTTTCGATGTACGCACACGGATGGAAACGTCACGTGGCGAGGTCACCAAGGGTTGGTAGCCGACGGGAAAATCTATACATACAAGGGAAGCCAGATAAAGGGGGCAGACGAGTCCCGACTCTCGAAGGGCTTCTTTTTGTCGCATATCCGATCGCGGACCCGAAGCACCGTGGAGAGCAAGAACGCGCCCTCTACGCTCTTAAAACCGAAAACATCCCCCGGGACTATTCCCGACGCAGCAATAAATAGACGTCGCGCTAATAGGTCCGCAAATACTGCTATAGAAATTGGAGGGTGTAACCGTAGCCGACGGCAAACATTTTAGGGGTGTCTGCGAAATGATATATTTTTTGGCGTATATAAGACTAACAACAAAAATTGCGAAAAACTTTTACGACAACACCGCATATGTACTGCCAATAATTCAAAGTTATTTAATACACGATTTGTACACGATCAAGCATTAACAAACATTCTATTCATCGATATTAATCATGCCGTACTTTTTGGTATAATTTTTTTGAGCAATTGATATACATCAAAATTTATTAGGTGAAGTATGGGTATTTAATATTCTCATGAAAAATATTTATCAATTTTTAATTGAAATTTAGTAATTGACAATCACCAGAATTAAAAATTGCTGAATGTCCAAACATTGGCATCTATTAGTATCTACTATTATATAGACCCGGTTAAATGGAACAATATGGGGTATTTATCTAAGCTATTCAGACCGTCTTCTGCTTTTCTAAAAATATGCATGGCCTACTAGATATACTGAAAAAACTGAAAATCGTCATTTTCTTCAAAACTGAATATTTTCCATATTATTTATCGTATCAAAAAATTTAGAGGAAAAAAGTTGTAGATATTAAAACATTATAAAAATATTTTTTACCTTGCACCAGTTTCGAGATGTGACCCAAAATTGTATTTTTTAAATGGAAACCATAGTTGATTTTGACATTATTAAATTACTTGATTTTTCCCTTTCCAACGATATAAGGTTCGAGGTATTTTCATACTAGGTATCTTTCATAGTTTAGGAGATGTGAAGAAAGATCATATTCCACACAGATTTTAAGCCACATACATACACATGATTAAGAATTATGTTTTGTTTTCAAAACAAAAGACTGCATATCTGGTATTTATTATCTTTTCTGCTTTAGTAGATATAAAGAAAAAGATTTTCTGAAAAAACAGTTGTGCTCAAATTTAGTACGTCAATAAATTGCAAAACTGAGTGGCTGTGGTTACCCACACAACTTGCTCTCTCGTATTATCTCTTCCCCAATCAATTTTAGGAATAATTTCAAAACGGCGCGACTTAGGACATATGTATGTTTAATAAAATAAACCATAAATTCCATAAGGAACCAAAAAATGTAATAATATACAGGGTGTCTCTATTAAAAATCTGAAGTTGCATAGCGCCTTGAAGAAATGAGACACCTGTATATTTGAAAAGACATAGAGAAGAAACTAGAACTGAAACTTCTTAAGTTTAGGTTTGATAAAATTTGTTGTTTGGGTTATTTAAACTGCAAGGGAGTTAAAATCATCTTCACAAACTATTGACCACCCGAAAATCGTCTACATAAATGACACAAAAGCAGTACACAAAAAATATGCCACAGCACGATTTACTACCTCTACCACTTTTGTGTCAAGCTAAAATATAAGTCCAGTATTTTATTGCATAGTAGGCTCTGACAACAATTTTGCAAAGACATTGTAAAAAAAATCTTAAAATAAAAGTTACCCCTTAGCCATGTTCTTCGCATATAATCCTGAAATTGCTTTGGACTATTTGCGTCCAAATAGTACAGGGTACTCATCTTCGACTATTGAATTGCAACACCCTGTATATTATTGTATTCATAAATTCTGTGTTTAATTTAAAGTGCTCTTTATTAATTATACAGTTGATCAAAGACCCTCACCACCGGAGCTAAATATGATACAACATTTCGGTTTTCATTGTTGTATTAAAAATAAAAAGCATTACAAATTGATATACTTTTAATATTCTGCAATCTAAAATGTTACGGCATGGATATTCGAATTTGCTGAAAATCTTTCTACTTTATTCAGGTATGGCTAGTATTACTGCTAACAGCTTTTGAAAGATACGGCATTTTTTCAATATTTAATAGAATATACAGGGTGCTCTGTAGAGTCGAAGATAACTTTATGTTATCAAGATTTCGACATGCTGCAACTTTTACTTGAAATATTTCTTTATAAAATGAATTTCTACTAATGAGCTGCCCATACATGCATGATTGAAATATCATGTGTATCTTGAAAACTACGAGAAAACGAGTAGACGTTAATATTCCAACATTTTATTATATAAACTGCTCAGTACCAATATATCGCCAATTTTCTGGATATGTTTAGTTCTTTTAATATTTAAAACCTGCTATAGAAATTACTAACACAAATTACAGAATTCTAAACTGTATTTGATAATGCCATGAAATATGGGGCTGTAGTTGTGTAAAGTGGTGAGAAGTTCATAATTTGTTGTGTACAGTTATATGTATATTATTACAGTAACCCTGGGGAAAGTCAAACATTAGATTACATTACAACATTAACATTAGATACGAGAAACATTATAACTAATGTTTGTAACGTGTGGAAGAATAAATTTCCATTTGGAGTCGGCTTTGAAAAAAAATACACGTCTTTGATTGATCTCCGAACTGACATTAGCGGTCATTTTAAAAAATTATTAATGACATTCCTCAAATTAAACAATATTAATTTGCTGTCACAAGTGACAGCAAATTGCAAAGGCATGCGAGACCGATGTTTGAATTTCAGCGCCATCTGCAAATGTAAATTATTCCACACGTTATATGCAACAGCACTTCAGTATGATATATACCGTATCCTAGTGTAGAAAACGATACTCCATAACATCAGTATAACATATTTCTCTCGACATGTATTACATTCGTTAATTGAAGTTTAGTGTAATTGTCTGGTGCTAGATCCTAAGTGATATATTACTCTTTCTAGATCATATTAAGTTATAAGAACATATTAAGTTATGTTTTGATCTAGAAATGATCAAAACATATTAGGACACCCGTTATGAAATATAGTATAATTTCAACAGTAAATAATACAGCTAATTAAAATCTTCTTAAGCACAATCTTATAAAGCACGTCGACATGTTGTTACACAGTTCAGATAATTTTATTATGGCCTATAAAATAAACAAATATTATAAATTATTCATTATCTATTCCAACTATAAATCACAACCAATACAGTCATGCCTTCAGCTACATAAGAGTAATTCCAATATTTGCTAGCTGTTAGATACTACGCACATTGAAAGGTTCTATAAAAACTCAAAAGTCATTAAAATTATGCAGAAACCCCTTTACGTTGGATCGACTGAAACATCCCTTATTTCTGTTTGACGTTTACCGGAGTTGCATATTGTATTTCTAGCGAGAAGAGACAGATGGCGCCATCGGGCCGGTTCTGGGGTTAAGACTTACCTTGCGCAAAGGGCAGGGCCGCCTCGATGGGCCGCGAGATGCCGAAATGGCCGAGCCCGGGGACGGGCATTCCCCCCAATCCGGGACCCAGGCCGCTGCTCAGCCCGGCGTGGGTCGGCAGGTGACTGTGGGGAGCGCCTGAAGGCCTCAAATAGCCGGCCATGTTCATGTGCGTCGACACAAACAGACCGGAGCTAGATCCGGCTGTTGTATGGTCGGACGAAGTAGGAGACGTGATGGTTGGATTTGGAATCACTGAAAAAAGAAAAGAGTGAAGGTAAAAATGGCATCATAGTGTTAGCGTTATGCAGAGTGGCTACTGAATCCGAGAAAGAAAACTCCGCGACTTCCAGAAAGTAACGTTCAAAATATCCTGCTACGCCTCATTGTCTCAAATTATTTTTATTTTAAGTCATCATGTGTTACCCTCTAGCCATCGTGCGCTCAAAGGTGAAACTAACAGACCACGTCTATCAAGCACGTCTATCAGCTTCGGCTTCCAAATGTACAATTTTAGCTCGCTTAATAGTATTAGAATTAGATAGATAGATAATAGTATTGGATTAGATATATCCAAAAAAATATATAGCTATCCAAAAAACAAAATATTTTTTAATTCGAACCGACAAGTAACATTTTTTAACTAACCAAGAATAACTCCGAAACTATTTGCGTTAGATTCATAAATCTTTTAAAATACTTTTTGCATCTTTTTAAATTTTTGTTCCCCATTTTCGTTGAAAATTATACAAAACGTATCGAAACGCATGTAAGGGGAATGCAAAGTTGTAGAATATTAATTTAGTTTTATTATAACATAAACATGGAAGTGTTCTGTGAAGGAAGCAAACAGATGAATTAATTATATCACATATTGTTTCATATCATATCATACATATGTTAGACTGTTATTGCTATAGATCTAAAAACTAAACTATATTTGAAAGCTTCTAGAGGTTTGTGGATAACCCAAAACCATTTGTCTCTAATAG
>JAWQRJ010003371.1:0-12146 GCA_033557515.1 Diorygopyx duplodentatus | reverse complement strand
TGATTGTCCATCCATCTTCTATTTTAGTTAATATACGAGCTTTCATAACTTCTGATAGTTGAGCAGGCATATTCTTAAGCTCTCAATTAAATTAAAATATTTACGCAAATAATATTTTGACTTTTAAGAAATCAGATCTGACACGAACAGGATAGATTGATTCACGCAGGTAAATATTTGCTGTCACAATACCGATACCGTGCCTCCATGACCTTCAAATCTTCGTCGGCAAGTCGGCAAGATGGCTATGTAAAAAATGCAATTTGCTCATGTTTCAACCAAGCATTTTGTAGCTCTCCAAGAGTTGCTGGACAATTTCGGTGTAATTATGTGCTCGTGTATTTCCAAGAAAGTATTTGACAATGTTTTTGAGTGCATCTTTAATGAGCTGCCGAATCTGTGGACCATCAAACACACTGGCCTGTATCTTTTCAAATGATCGGCTAGGAAATGCCGAAATGAGGTACATGAAACATACTCCTTCAATTGACAAAGCTGTAACAAATTGCGTGGTGAGACCCAGTTTTATATGCAGAGGTGAAAATATAATGTTCTTTCTGTCGACAAGTGGCAGTGGATGATGTACAACGTTTGGATCCTCAGGTTTCAGGCCAGGTCTTGGTGGGCAATTCGACTGCATCCAATACTTCTCACGAGCTCTGCTGTCTCACATACACAAAAAACAGGGATAGTTGGGATAGTTGATAGTATGTCCGCGTTGCTGGCCAAGGAGGAAGCAGACTATTTTAAAGTCAACACGGATGATCCTGTGGTGCATGTGGTATTGCAGCAAATCAATGACTCTCTTTATGTCTTCATATTCTTCACGCAAACAAACTGAATGGCCTATTGAGACTGCACCAAATAAATCGATATTTATAGAATGCAAACAAAAAGGAAACAATTTCAAAAAATTAGTTCCATATATGAATGAATTGCAATTGAACCAGTGCAAATTTTGTTCACAAACCATGAACTGAAATTATGTGTGCACATGGTGTTAATTGTGAACATATTGCAGCATTTTAGACGTTTATCACCAAAGACATTGCATTGGCAGAAACTTATCACACAAATCATAAATATAATCAAAACTCCCAAATAAATTTAAGATTTTACAAATCAGGTTAATACCAACAATCTTCACAATTTTTGATACCTAACAACTGTTTATGATGGTCTATCATAAATATTACCTGTGTCTACATGAATTCAATTGCGCCAAAAAAAAACCAACGGGCTGTTTTTTCGGCGGCGACCGACAAACAAAAATTCTTTGTCGCCTTCTCGAAAACTCTTTCTCATTTCTTCCTCCTTTTCGCCTAGTCCAAGCGAAATGCTTTATGTATTGTCGTAAGTTTATCTTAGGTTGGCACTAATATGCGCGCAAAATAACCTGCTCGTATCTTATTCCGCTCTTTTACTCTGAAACTTAATTCTGGTAAGTAATTATACGCACATTTCTCTAAAAATTAAATTGTGCTAAATGAATTTAGCGATGTATCGACTGATTAACCTGTCGAAGGGACACATGTAGAAAAAAGATATTGTTATAATCATAATCTTTCTTAGAAAATATTTTTTTTGTAGTTTTTCTTTTGTTTAAGAAATTTCCTGAAACCCATTGACAACAGAAGTTATCTAATCTTTAATTTTGTAACCATCTCCCAATATGTGAAAAGTTGCTCTAGGATTAACACGCCCAGCAGGTAAAAAGTGTAGCAATAGATACGTTATATTATCTAAATTATTAAAAAATATTATATCATATCTATTACTACATGTTTTACCTGCTGGGCGTATTAATCTAAAATTGCGGGATTGCCAGATGTTGAATCGGGGACACGGGAAAATTTTCTTAATCGTCACCTTCATCAGTCGTCACCTTGGGAAATGGCAACGATTTTGCTAAATAAATAATTTGTTAAATAAATAAAAAGATTTTGTTAAATAAATGCCCATAACAGCCACGCTTAGCGATCAGGCAATAATGTATAGATCACAATTGTATAAAGGAAATACGTAGGAAATACAAAATATGAAGTAGTTTTAACGTGGTGTTGAAAACGGCACATTCCTTGTATGGGGGGAAACTGTTTTATAATATGTACTTTATTTTAGGTGAAAAGCTTTGGACATTATCTGGTGGATGTGCATAGCGGTTTGAAGCAATATTAAGTTGCCCAATGAAATAATTGAAAGTTTACAAAATATTTTGTGCAAACGAACTTTTTATTGTACATAAGAATTATAAATGGGAACAACAAATAAAATAATGATAAAGTAATGAAAAGCTTGATTGAATAATTATTTTATATGCATATTTTCGTTTTGTACCACAATCCTAAAATCCTAAGGATTATAGCAGAAAAGATGAATTTAGTGTTTGTAATTACAAAAGTAATTTTATCAAATATATAGTACAATTAATAATAAATGTAGAAAATAACTTTATTCTTTATAGCAGAATGATCACAACATCATTTAGAAACATATGTCAGTATTTTCTTACTTCCATCCAAAAAATCGTATTACCATTGACAAAAATATTTTTATTTGCTTTTATTAGAACAAAAAGTAATGTAAATTATTAATAACACTCATAGTAATAAACCGCACTATCTACCAACACACCAATTATAACAAAATACAATAAATCAGCTATGTATACGAGATATTAAAAGCTTTTGGTTCAAAATATTTGTTCATATTGCAATATCTAAAACCACTGATATCTAAATATTTTTATGCAATTTTCGTTTATACCGATTTTTGAACTACTGTGAAGATGCTATTCACAAAAACATGGAAATGTTTCTTCTCGATGTTTCTACTTATGTTCACAAGTAAAATAGAGTATGTGCAAGAGTTTATTTGATAGCCTCAACTTCAAATGTGTGAGTTTAAATACTAGAGCTGCTCTTAGATTCGGGAAATCATAATAGGCCATTACTACTCTGAAATTGTTTGCTAATACACCATTAGTGCTTAGATTGTATTTATATTTCTTGGACTCCTTCCAGAATGCGAGCGTGTTTAGTTAGTTACGGGGAAGAGAATCGCATACCTTGGGCCCAGCTATCCGCGCGAAAGAGATAACGGCAACTTAATTTAAGCTCAGAAATAGTATTTTCTATTTTATTTAACGTATCAGGAAAATTGTTCCAGCATACAGTTCTTTCTTCGAATGAAACTGTGTTTGCGAAATCTTAAACATCTAATATTTAAGTATTAATAACAATCGTTTAATGAAGGCATGTATCAAGGCAATAGGTATTATACCATACATGGTACATTAAATCCTTAAACATATCTACGTCTGTTAGAACCGGAAGTTATTTCATAGCTTTAGACCATTTCTAAAAGAAATGGTTTGACTTCAGCAAGACTATAAGACAAATATACAACAAATTTGCTCCCTAACTGCTTTATGCGTTTAATAGGCAATATTAAATTGATACTAAGATCTTCAGATCCTCAAATGATTTTTACAAGTCACTTATTTATATTTTCAGAGTTGCTTCACGGTATAGAAGTTAAACATTAATTGCATAATGAAGTTGAAGTTGCACTGTTTATCCATGTTGTTGGACGGAAATAAAAGTAATTTGTTATTATGAAAAAAAATTAGTTCGCGCCAAATTCTTTAAAAGCAACGTGCCTATTATGATTTTTTAACTATTTTCCATATTTTAATAAAAGTTGAATCCCAGTTGAAGCGAAGCGAAAACCGGCGCGCTGACAACGAATCAATCGATTCATTAATATTACACAAATTTAATTTCGAAGTTCCGGCGATCGATGTTAGCTACCCGTGATAGAAGAACTCGACGTCAATCCAGACTTTCGCAGTTTAATTACTTTCTGTGAAATTTTAAGTATTAAGGAGTTAGGAAATACACGTTTTGCTTTTTTGGTAAATCAAACATCAAAATTAATTGCAAAAATCGTTGTCGGCATTAAAGTAAACGTGAATGTCTGTTTTCAAATGTAATAGAGATAAAGTTCTAATGCTTTGTTGTGATTTATTCTTAAGAAAAACCAAGACTATTGAGACAAGTATTATTATATACAATACAATACGTATAGGTACTTATTCAATGTAGTTACAAATTCTAATTTGCAAATTTCTTGGTAAGTGGTATCCGCCGAAAAGCTTAAAAATAGAAGAAAAACAATACCGTAATATTTTTCTTACCTTATATTCCCTCGAAAAATTTGTCATTCTCTCCGTTACAACGTAGGTGAAATCATAACGGAATTAGCTATGAATGTGGGAAGAGAGGAAATTCGCTTTACAACGCAGAGACTTTTTGTTTAAGTAATTTTGTTCCCCAATGGGCATTTCGCCAAAGTTTCAAAACTTTGTAAATTATTTCATCTATTCTATAGCAGTTGAATGGACTAGAGTGTCTTGGAACTTTTACACTATTTTTTATACAGACCGCATATATGTCATAATCTATTGGATGTTTCATTTAAAAGTTGCAGCTTTAGTGCTGTAGTTTTTGGTATACACCCAGCATATTACACTTTAAATATAGCCAGGAAAATATTTTACTTATTGCTCTAAAGGTAGAAGTAACTAATAATATTGGATAACATGAAGCTTTGCGGACAACTTTTTTGCGAAATGCTTTTGGAACCTTCACTAACAGCTTGCCACGGACGGAACATAATAATAATACATCTTTATCAGCAGTGTACGAAAGTCAATATTAATACGAAACCCTACATAAAACTAAATTTTAAACACCCTTACTAGGTTTTCTTTACTAGGCACTGACTGCCCTTTGTCGACCGGCGCCGGGTCTCCTTTGTTTGGTTTATGACATGCTATCCAAGTTGTATGCTGTAAAAGGTCATAAAACCTTGTGATAGGTTTTATATATATAACTCGTTGTTTTACTATACAACACTAAACATCTCGAACCCAAAAGTGATCCTCATCACACTAATCCACAGGATCGTCTGTTAACGGGTCCTAAAAATAAATAATTAATAAAAAAAAATGAAGGAAAAAAGAAAAGTAGTGGAGAATTCGTGAAAATTGGATAGATATGGTGAAGTTTTAGATTGTAGTATTTTATGATAAAGGCACAAAGCATGCTGCTCGCCTGCGCGCGGCCATACACAACCAATCAATCCTCTCCAGGGTTGGTTGGTAGTGTATTAAGCAGGTCAAGTTAATGACGTATTCCCAGGTGTGGTGGAGGGGGAACCCTATGTTTCTATTGAGGTTATTAGGGTGTTTATGGATTTCTATTGCTTCCAGGATTTTTTCTAGGATAATAGTGGGATTTGCGGGCTAGGATTTTGGTATGGTTAAAAAGGATTTTGTGTCCTGTTTCAAGTCTATGCTTAGCAAGTGCAGATCCAGCTATACGTTTCAACCTAGTGCAGCGTCCGCGCTTACTTACATACGCGCTGACAGGTCGTTTCGTTTCACCTATATACACATTTCCGCACGAGCAAAGAACACGGTACACGCCATTGGATTGCAGTAGCAAAGGAGATTCTTTGACTGATGTTAGGTGACTGGATCACTTGGATAAAGAAATGAAGGAGGATTTTATATTGTGTGGACGTGGGATTCTATTGATAGGATCTCTAACGCCTTGGATACAGGGAAGGAAAGCCACGGATTGGATTTCCTGGGTATGATTATGTGATGGGTTAGGGTTTGCGTTTTGAAAACGGGTTATGGTTCTTTGTACATTTTGGAGAGGGTAGTTGTTTCGTGTTAAGGTATTGGTGAGGTAGTTAAGCTCAGTTTTCAATGAGGTAGAATCCGGGATAAGGAATGCTCCTTGGACCACCGTGTTAATAACAGCTTGCTTTTGAGCTGGGTGATGGTGGGAGTGGAAGTTCAGGTAGCAGTCTGTGTAAGTAGGCTTTCGGTAAATAGTGTGACCTATTTTACCATTGGGTAAACAGGATACTACGACATCGAGGAAGGATAAAGGACCTTCTCTTTCTACCTTCAAGGTAAAGCGGATGTCTCGGAGTTTGTAGATAAGGAAGTCGTTTAAGAAGTCGTTCTCGTGTGGCCAAATGACGAAGGTGTCATCTACGTGTCTAGGTTTTTTATGATAGGACAGAAGGGCTCTCTGTTTAAACGTTTTCATAAAAATGTTAGCGACGACATGGGTGGGTTCCCCCATGGCAGCTCCAGACACTTGTTCATAGAACTTACCACGGAATTGGAAATAGGTAGAGGTAAGGCATATACTAATTATATTAGCAAGGTCAATGGGTTGGTTATCGACCTGCAGGATTTGTTGGATAACGATAACGGACCAACAAATCCTACAAGGTCGCGCGCAATCGCGCCGTAATCTCTCTACATTATTCACTGACCTGATAATATCATCAGTATTGTTAATCAGCGCAGTAGCATAATCATAACCTCGTCTAAAACCTGATGTGTCAAGAAGAACATTGTAAATGGGAAACTAGTTGCGCAATGAGAAGTTTTTCAAAAAATTTTGATATCCCTCGCAAAATTCTGATCGGTCTCAAATCAGAGCACTGAGCTGGATTTCCAACATTTGGTAATGGAATTAAAATGCTTTCTCTCCAGGTCGATAGAAACACTCCTTGGCTGATGTATTCATTAAAAATGTGTCTAAAATAATGCAAGGTAAAAATACTACATAATTTTAGTATATGAACATTTATCCCACCCTACCCGACAGCATTGGACGAAAGGTTACGCCCGCCAACAGATGGGAGGATGTTGTTTTCATAAAAGTTTAACTCAGGATCAGGAACAGAGATGACTTGACTCCCCCGGAGGATTTTGCAACGTCAAAGGGGCTTATCTATTACATTTAGAATTACAGATTAATGCCTTTTAAGATTTGGCCATATCCCTAGGACTTTTATTTCGGAACGTATATTGAAAGTATTGCTTTTTTCTTGTCTTACAGCATTCGTTGTATAGTTACGCAATTGCTTGTAAGAATTGCTTTATCCCGTAATGAAAATAAGTTGAATATTACCTGTAATCCATGGTGCAAGATATGGTCTTTTGAAAGTGTGAGTGACAAACGGAGCATGAACATCAAATAAAAAACTAACTGATCATTAAAAAAATTAAGGTGATCATTTACATTATCCATATCGAATATGATAAACCACGCTACACAGTATAAATCATTCCGAAATGTGTCAAAATTGAAATATTTAAAAACTTCTAAATGTTTTACTTATAGCTATATTAATTAACTGGGGTGGAAAAATCAATTGAAGAGTGAATCAAGCCGTGGTCTGCAATATCATGAGCACGATCCTGGCCGAAAGCGAGCACACGCACGTCTTCACCAACTACATAAATAAAATAAACCACTAAAGTATTTTTGTTCAAAGAAAAAACGTCGCCGAGACGGGATTCGAACCCGTGTCTCCCGCTTTCCCGGCGGACGCTCTAACCATTTTTTTTTCTTTGAACAAAAATACTTTACTGGTTTAATTAATTACATCCAATCTTGGAGTAAATCTTCTTTGTGATTTTGACTAAATAAAATAACACTGTTCAAAGTACTGGACGCAGCTGAAATTGTAAAATCCTGTATAATTTAGGTAAATTATAAAGATTCGGGAACATCTGAAAAGCGACGAGTTTTCTAATCGTTGAGGCCGTGTAAATATGTAGGTATATTATAGTTACCCCAGACGCAAACTTTTCTAAATAAATCTGAGAATGAAATCTAGGGTCTATAAATAAAACTCCGAAGAAAACAATTGCATGATTGATTTTTACGTGTTTCCATAATTCCTCTGTGCACGTGGATATGTTGCTCGTGACAATATCACAACAAACAGAACTTTTAACGTATAGAACCTCATATTATCTAATATGTATCTAAAGATAATAAATGTTATCTTGCCCTAATAATTAAACATAACTATCAAAATAAAGCACCCATGAAGGCACATAGAAGAAGAAAAACTTCACTATAAAACAAGATTGTAAAGACTATAAAAAGTACCTTTCAATAGTGAGTGCTATGTAACCAGCAGGCGCATGGGCATTGTTAACACGAATCGTACATCACCTAGAGCAATCAAAGTATGGGAAGATATATTTTTTCCAAATTTCCGGCAGAATGCAAACCCTGAACAACCATAAGGAATAGCGACATGTATAAACTGATACAAATCAGCTGTGACCATATTTCTCATCTCTTCAGTACCCTTAACGAGAAAGTGGAACAGCGACTGGAGGGAGAGTTAAGTTAAAACATGTTAAGGGTATCCTTAAAAGAGTACCTTTAAACTAGAAATGCCCTACATATATAATATAAGTGTGTACTCTCAAAACGTCGAAATGCGGAAAACCTGGCCAAAAATGAAAAATGAAACTTTTTATTTGGAGTTAAGTGCCATACAGTCTTGCAGAGAAAGCATCCCTGCATATTATGCCAAAAGGGAACTAAGCTATCTTGTATACTTGAGGTGCTACGTCGTTCGAAAGGGAGGGATCGTCTGCGGGGCAGCGCACGGTAAACTTTAGTTACTTCTTTTGTCGAGGCATGAAAATGTGAGTGAAATTTGTTTTTGAAGTAATTCATCGTAATTCTGCGCGATGGAGGAGGATATTTCTGGAGCTATATGGAAGTATTCTGGACATTATATTTTAATTTATTTCTACTAATTCTATACGTATTTAAAATGCCGTCAAAGAACCGCTTTAAAAATGATCGATATGTACTTGTTAACATAAGCTTCAATTATGAAAACAGTTATGATCCGGAGAGATCCTGGGAAGATTTACTGGATTATGTAGATAATGATGTTTGGAATCGAAATCATCAAGAAAACCTTCCCCATTGTCCAAGCTCACTAGTTTCGTAATTTTTTAGTGACGTCATGCGGCAAATTAGTCCTGACCCAAGATAAACTTACGACACTACTTATTTGTATAAATTGCAGTTCATTTATTGCTTTTAACATACAAAAACAAGCATAAAAGTTTTCATGTATTTTCATTAATAGTTTGCGTGCTTAACATAATCTCTTTTGGTGATATTACTTTATAGGTATTAAAGGTTATAACTGGCACTATGACGTGGGTGATACAAGGTTTTTGGTGCTTGAATTCGTTCAACTGATCTTGGTTGGCTTTGGTGAGCTATATTCCTGAAAATCGTTGGCCACAATGGAGGGTTGTAGATATCCACTCACTTTACATAAAATAATCATAGTTATACGTAATCTAATCGATATTTTTACGTTGAGGTATGAAGTTAGAGCATAGAAATAAAAGGAAAATGCTGCAAGGAATTGCTACAAAGGAATTGCTACATATCCTTGTGGTGTAAAAATTAAAGATGATGCAAGTTTTGCACACAATTTATTTAATTCTTTTAGTTGGGTGTAAAGTTTGTCCTTCAGAAGTAAAATAGACTCGTATATTTCGATAGTCAAAGATGTGGAAATGAAAGGTTGGGCAAAAGTCTAAATGATTGTATTGTTTGGGGATGACTGTTTGAATGTAATCGAAGTTGTTATTTTCTATGACGTTTATTCGACTTTGTAATTAATGCCCTACTCTATAAAAACTGGTAGCTGAATTTAACTTGTATATTCCACAATAGTTCAGGCTAGTCATTATCCCTTTATATCGATATGAACACCAGTGGACCTGTCACGGTTTATATCAAATAACCAGTCTGCGTAAGATTAATTTCCATTATACATTATAGCCCGTGAAGCCTCATATTAGTATCAAAGAATGCGATATGCCCGATAAACATGTCACAAATGATTTATACTGTGTATAAATATATTCATTGGCATTATTAGTTAACGGCTATACCATGTTTTCTGGGTGGCTTGGACAAATGCCAGGCAATTAAAAATGCTTCGTCGCGGGGACCGCGAGTTATTCAGTGCTGCTCGGGTATCAATCAATTAATTTTAAAGTGTGCCGCATAAACAAACGAGCCAGTTTAATTATTTCGACGGCGCGGCGCGCGGCGTCCTTCCAATGAATCTACATTTAGATTGTCTCCGACCCGTCTAAAACGGTTTTTAATTGACCTTCGAGGACGCGGGAGAAGACACTTAAGACGCGCCCGAGTGGGGAGCCCGAAGAAAATTAGAAAAGCGAGGACGTAAATCGAGTTGGTGAAACTTAAAATGGCCTTCGACGGCTGCCTGCCTATCCGGGCTTTCACACGTGGTCGTTGAGAACGAGTTCCTCGCCGTCGAGATGGCGGGAGTGCACTCCGAATGAAAACCGCCACGACTTCGGGGTATAAGTACGCAGAAAAGGCTGTAAAATGGAAGGATTCCTTTACTGCCGTGAAGGGATCGATTTTTAACTTTCAAGTATTTTAAAATAGAAGATAAAAAGGGGGATACGGTTATTGCTCTTTGTAGTCGCGCTTAGTAATTTCTAGTTTTGTATGTAATGAATAAAAGAAGGCGTGCATAGCAATGCTTATAGGCTACGCCTGCAGAAGACAGTTACGGATTTTGTTCAACTATTGTAAGGCTTGTGATACCCTTAGACCTCGACTTTCCCGCAATTAAAATATCAAATGTTGTGGGATATTTCGTATCTAATACTAGAAGCATGCACAAAAAAACAGAAACCAAGTTTCAACCTTACCAAATCTCCTGGAATACTACCTACGTATCTTCTTCTGTACTCAACATACGTAATCTGGTAAAAATCTAAAAAAGCGGTAAGTAAAAAAAGGTCATTTTATAAGAGAAATTAACGTTTTTATTTCATAATAATTCATAATACATAACTATGATTTATAATTCTATGTATGGTACGGTGCGAAACACTCGCCGCCTCGAAGAATCTGTTACCAAGAGTTCCAAAGAATTGTTCGAAATTTAAGTAATGAAGGATAGACAATTAGGGGTATACATGGTCGAATATCACCTCATGTGTTTGTTAACAGCTTTGCAACATTGCATCGAGTTTGTTTATATGGCATTATTGGAACTGTTACTTTTAGTTGAGATCTGGTTCACCCCTTTTTGAGATAGTTGCCGCTGTTTTTGTTGTAGTGTTTACTTCTTGAAGTTTGAATTTGTGTCTTTATAGTTTGTTGCATTAACTTTTAGTATAAGTAATAGGTTTTATATTTTGTAACATCGTGTTTACCTGTTTTTCGAGCTACAAGCATCAGTATTACTTCTTTCTGAAAAAGATTTGAATTAAAATTGCAATGTCAGTAATGAAAACGAGGGAAGCGTTCTAATTAACCTCGTGGCGGTGGATACTCGATTTTGCGAATTACGTACTTGTACCAGATAATACAACTGTTGCCCACAATCAATTTATTGCGCCATTTAATAACGCGGGCGGCAAAATATCTCATTCATGATTATTAAAGGCAGCACCTATAAACAAAAAACAACTGTTGTTTCCAATTCATTTGAAACGAAACTAATTTTGGAATGAAGATATACGTTTTAACGTAAAATTATCGTTCCATTCTGTTAGTTGATTTTAACCCCCCAATAATAATGAATATCAATTCGCTATATTGTAGTCTCAATCTCTAGTTTATTAGGAAAATTAAAATTTAAAATGATTTCACGCACAACAAATGGCTCCTCGCGAGGCGATAAACAGTTTTGTTCCTCCACTCGGTGAGCTTACTAGTATTTCTCACGCACGAAAAGAAAAGCTGCGGGAGGCGAGAAATTTCGCGTATCTCACATTTATGTTTTGTCACAAGTGAACAATTCAACAGTATTATTTTAGAATAATAAAATTGTGTATTATTGCTTTCCAGAAAATAATACTAATTCGAATAAACTTTTAAATTCTATTACCCTCCACTTATTTCCCTTTTATTGCATATAGTGTGGTTCAAAAGGTCATGTAAAAACGGCACGTGTGGGTGTGTCAGGTCATCAGGAGCAAAAATTGCATAGGAACTGGGAGTCGGAAGCGCGATTGTAACCCGCTAGAGGCCGATGAAGTCCATGGCCGCTGGAACGGGTGTCTCGTACATCAGAGACTTAATATATCCCCAGAGGTAGAAATCCAGGGAGTTTAAGTCAGGGGATCGCGGTGGCCACGGTACTGGGCCGCCTCTGAAAATCCAGCGACGTAGGTACGTCAAGTCCAGGAACTGACGTACATTCCCGCGGAAATGTGCGGGAGCCTC
>JAWQRJ010003370.1:0-12146 GCA_033557515.1 Diorygopyx duplodentatus | reverse complement strand
GTACCATCCAGAATGTAATTATAAATCAAAACGAATAATTTTTCCATTGAGTTTTTTCACATTTTTGTGTTTCATTTATGATACAATTCAGTTGTAACTTATGATTAATACATTTTGAAAATAATGCTTATTTTTCATTAGTCGTAGAAAAATATCTACTCGTACAAAAAACAACTCTCATTTAATGGCCATTAAAACACTCGTATTCGTTACGACACTCGCTAACGCTCGTGTCGTAATTCTCATGTCTTAATGGCTATCATTAAGTGATCGTTGTATAATATACTATTAGAAGTTTCTTCAAGATGTTGGTTACAAAAATTAAATCTCTTCTAAGTATATACAGGGTTCTTCCCTTGGGTTGAATATTATTTTTCTGTGTATTAATGATTTAACTGTCAATATTAAGCGAGAGAATCATATAAAGTTTGCTGACAATGCAAGTAATGTTTCATCTCAATTGTTTTCATTTCAATTGTTTATATCCGAGGAACATTGTACCTCTTGACGTTCTGTTCAAATCATACTGTGGTTCTTCCTACAGGACTTATTTTGTGCCATCTTTGCTTGGAAACACTGCTCATGTTTGCTTGGTAGAGGTAGCCTAATTTTAAGTTATAGTAATATGGGGAGAACTCGTGTTGGAGACACTCATTATGGCATAAAAATTGATTTTCAATTTCAAAAATGATTTGTGACACTGTTTGTTTGCTAACCTGTCTATGATCTTGCTGTATCATAGACAGGTCTATGATAAAGAAAGAAAAAACCTGTCTATGATACAGCAAGAACTGAGTTTGATGTTTAATGTCGCTAAGAAGATACCAAAGTTCTAAACGTAACTTAATATAGATAGCAAGTAGAATTATTTTAAACAGTTAAAAGCAAATAGCTGTTACTTGCTGCGATAATTACAATATTGAAAGATAATGTAATTATATAGTTCCATTAAGTTTTTTTTTAAATTCTTATCGTTGAGTCATTTTAACAATAGTAGGAACTTAATTATTATTAATTTCATTACAATCACGCGTCTCTGTTGTATTTGCTCAGTTATCCAGAGCACTGTATGCGATGTTTATAAATACCACATTTACTGTTTCTTTAAGTAGTCTTCACGTTCTATATCTTCTTTTTCTCTATCTTCATCAAAGTAACAACTCAAGAGACCATTATTTGATACATGAAAAGCTTGATTTAATACTATGTCTTTAAAAAAAGATCCTTCTCGACCAAGCAAACACGTCACAAATCCAAAAACTAATAAACAACCTCATCAACACTTGTACGTATGAACGTTCTCGTTATCTCTACACAACTCCCTGTTATCTAGACGTTCAATTTTTCATTCCGATATCTCGCCGTCCTCTGTGTGTGGATCAGGCTTCACTCACCTCGTATGCCTTCAATATAGAATTCCCCAGAGTGCTGTATTTCCCTTCGGATCCACTTTTCAATTTTACAGTCCTCCTTTCCTGGATTGAAGCAGTCGCTTCCCCATTGATCTCGCTTGTAGTGAGTTCTTTAACACTTAAATCGTCCATTTTGATGGTCTTCCTCCTGTAGTAGCCTTGTGAGGAGAACGTGTGTGGTTCCCTGATGGGTCTGCAGCAAAGCAGGTCCAGGAAGGCGGAGGGCCTCATTTCTGGTTTACCAGCGAGGGCATCGATGGCATCACTGGCACTCACGTCGGTACGGTTTGTTTGGATTTGCGTACGTATAGAATATGCACACAGTGGAACTATAGGCACGGGTCGCGCGTAATTGATTTATGTTCGACGAATGAGGGAGGCAAAAATGGAAAGAGCAATCGTCGTCAATATCTGGCGCTGATAACGGCGTAATTCAAGCGTTATCAGCTCGCGTACAGGTGTAGTAGTGTGTGTCCGTCAACGCTATTACCAGCGATTAATTGATTTTGATGCGATCGAGCGTGGACTGGTCAGGAAACGGCGCACGAAAGAGACAATGAGAAGGGCCAACAGAGGGAAGGATTAAAGTTTTTACAATTGTATTGTTCGAAACATAGAATGGGAGGATGTAGAAGATACTTTCTATAAGGTCTCTAATTGCCTTTAAGGTTTGTAAACTATTTTGATGCAAAAGTATACAACTTGAAACAGGAGTGTTGTCAGTTGAATAAGAAGAATGAAGTGAGATCACCTCAAGTTCTAAATATGGCAATAAATGAACTAAAACTGACTTTAAGAGGAATTTTGCAAAGAGCAAATGGATTCGATTTTTTTTTTAATAGAACTAAACCGTAAATTTTTGTTTGAAAACTAACTCAACTACTGTATCTTGTTTGGTCTGCCATAGTTTCTCCATGGGTTTTATTTTGATCTTTGAATTTTGATCTGGTTTTTAATCCAGTCATACTAAATTCTTATATGCATGATGAACTGTGATTTTTAATAAATGCTTTAAAAATTCTTGTGCTCATGCCATTGGGTTATCTGTCTGTCGCTCCGCTATTAAATGAAATATCTGTTGACGTAAAAATTATGTTTGCAAAGGTAATAATAGTGGGTAGATGGTCTGAAAGAATTTGTATAATCTATACGCTAAAAGTAATTAGTGTTGTGGCAATTCTCCTCGGCTGGTTACACAAACTATGCTGCACGCGAAATAAAATCTGACTTTGAAGGCTGGTGTCATAAATATGTATTATGGAAATTAATGTCCACACCATTTTCAAACTTTTAAACCGCATCCTTTTAATGTGCTTATGGAAATTTATCTATTTAAGTTGATTATCATCAGAGAGTAATAAATAGTTTGAATATCTGTGTAATAATTCGGGCACCTATAAAAAACGATATGTCATGCCTAAATTATCACATAGGCATGACATACCGCTTTCTAGAGGTGCTATTGTAGGATGGTAGAAAGAGAAATGGCCCATCCGTTTCCGGGGCAAATTCACATCCGACGTAAAAATTTTAAAATCCCTAGCGGCGAAAAATCACGTACCATTCAGAGCAGACTATTAAATAAAGGAACCCATTACATAGTTATTAACAAGTCTCGTCTCTTATAGATTTTTTAGCTAACATTTTCATATTTCCTCTACGAAGGAATAAACTGGATGAAACAGGATATAGTAAATCGATACTCTTAACGCGTCGGACGTTTCTGCCTTCTTATTGAGTCACAGGAGGAGATGTGGCCGTACGAAAAGGGCAATAAAACAGCAAAACTTTTACCCCCAGCTACTGCACCCGGATTAGTTTTCTTTTTGCTTCGCTTCCGCTTCAAACTAAATAATCGATTTCACACGGTGTGACCCGTGAAATTCAACAGGTTACGACCTTGTGTTTGTGTTTTCCCTCTATAGTAAATTTGCTCTGCCCTCTCTAGTGTAATTTGTGGATCTAGTAAAATATTTACGCTATTAGTAACACCAGCATCTTAAATTCTGCTTGTAGAAAAATAATTAAAAATACGTACAATCTTTTTTACAAGAAATAAGGTACAATAATAGTTAATACTATTATTGCTTTGGATAAAACATCCAACATCATTGTCAATATAACTAGAAAATCATTGAAAAGATAAAAAGGAGAACACCGGGTAGATCCTTGGAAGGACACGTCTATTAATAGAAAGACTTAATCGACCCCAATGTGCTACATGTGACTGGTTACGGATTATAAGATATAAAGGAAAGGGGATAAACGTGTAATCCTGTTTCTTTCTCCTTGCATAATATGAACCTTTGTTAAAACCTTCGTTAAAGAAAGCTTATGTATACAAAAACGAACTTTTCCATTAAGGATGCCACCATAAAATGGCGGCATCCCACCGTTTCGTGAAAACCTAATATTATCCGCTTTACTCCCACATTGTTGGAGCAACTTCGCGGGAATTTCATGGGAAGGACGACTGAAATGCACGCTGTTGCATGGAGAGCTTAAAATGTCGACAAAGGAATTAATATGCATCCAATTTACACAGCCATAACAAGCTTCATGGATTAGCATAATGATGGACGGTTATATACCATCGGAAATACGGAAAGGGTTTATGAAAAATTAATGATCTTAATGAAATGGTAAAATAAACAAAAAAAAATTAGGTTCATTAATGATTGTCAATTTCTTTGTAAACGTGAATTCGCATTTTTTTAAATTAGAAAAGAGACTGACTTTTTGGAAACTGAATTTGAAAATACAAGTTGACATCATTTTTAGTTAAACGGGAAGGCTTTTTTTGTATCTCAGGATACCTTCATAGTAACCGTTTTCGCAATGGACAAAATCCACTGCACAAAAAGGACTAGGTAAAAATTACCCTGAAAATTTCGTTCGCTCAACTCTTTATAAAATATGTAATCCTTTAATTACTGCCAACGCAAAAATGCTTCAGGCTCCGAGCACATAAAAAGCTTTTCCATTATCGAACCACTTTAGTATGGGGCGTAAAGAAGCTTGTACTATAGGAAGGGAGCTTTAATTCCTTTACTTAAAACCTGCCATTATCCGCTTTACTCTTGTATCTTTCCACCAAAATATCTGTACTTTTGTGGAGCCCTTATAAGTATCGACCAGCACGGCTTCTTGCATGCAAGGCTTATTACATCGGGTTGTCGACAAAAGGTATTAACGTGTATCAAAAGTTACAGATTCACGATAAGCTTGCGGGATTACTATATTATTAATGCGATGCAGCAAAGTTCTATCGATTCAGGGAAGTCATCGCAGAAAAGGGGATATGCATTTTGACACTTACGTCATCCGCATGCAAAGCTGAATCTCTCCCACCAAAGTCCTGTTATCTCAAGTAATGAACCATTGCTACTTTACGACAGCGATCGGGTTTCTGAGTCAAAATATCGAGTTTGGGTGGAATTGTCTGGAAACGTTAAGCAAGAAGTCAGCCATCAGAAGTCACCATCCAAATGACAAGTTTCATCAGTCGGATAGAAGAAGAACGACAACAAACCAACCTTTGGGAGATGAAGGAATTTTCAATTCACAATGGAAGCTTACACAAGAAGAAATGGTCTATGAAGAAATATACGAGGAACTATCTACACCTGGCAAATGCACAGTGCAAACTCCATTTAAAGAAGATCCAGAGCTGAGCAATTCGAGAAATCGTCCTGTGGCGCGATAACTACAGATTGAGAAACACCTCCACAAGGATGTTGAGCTGGACCATCAGTACAAGGTCGTCACGTCCGAATATCTTCGTCTGGGACATATGGGAGGAGTACTATTAAATGCAGATGTGGGAAAACACTACATTCCACATCAAGCTGTCATCAGACTCTCAAACCCAACGACCAAACTAAGAGTGGTATTTAGTGCCTCAAGCAAAACATCAAATAGTAAAAGAAGAGGTTCCCTTCTGGTGGTGGGTGTACAAACATTCCAAAACATGAGTTCCCTGGACTTCTCAAACAACTTATGCCTGAAATGGAACCAGCCATGAAACAAAATTTGATATCCGGATTCCGTAAGACAGGAATAGTACCTCTTGACAAACAACAGGTAACGTTAAGGCTTCCTTCTAACACTCTTGGTGAATGTTTGAATATCCTAACCAGTTGTGTCAGAGAGACTTTCATAAATGAACTAAAAAAACGAAGAAAGAAAGTGAAGAAGTGTCCAAACCACGGGGGAAAAAGAGGCGTAAAAAGGCAAATGTACCACCGGGCAGAAGTAGTTCGGCCTCAGATGTGCCACCGGAAAAGAAAGTGCCGAAACAGAGAACGAGGAAGAAGTCCGAATCTGATGAAGATACCGATGTAAGCGATGTTTTCCCACTTCAAGATTCAGATGCAAGCATGACATTGTTCGATCCTCAAGATACCGCTACCACAGAATTTTCTGAAGAAGAATTGGCTACCCCTACTAACTCTGAGTCGAGTATTCAGTCGAGTATTCAGCAGAATACCTACTACCAATATCGGTACTGGTAATTCTCCACTGCCTGGAACGAGTCGAAGCCATAAAGAGGTGGTTACGTTCCAGGTAGACCAGTTTGTTGTTGTTAACTTTGAGGGTACACTGTACCCAGGAATCGTTACCAAAACAACACCAGGAAGATACAGAGTTTGAGTAATGGAAAAATTAAAAGACAAGACTGGAGGTGGGTATTTAGGCCAGGCCACCTCCAGTTTTAGAGATTATGTACAAAAATGATGAAGTCCTCTTTGCAATTCAACCATCTATGCCTCTTGAGAAGGAAGCCAGGAATTTTTATTTTGCCTGCTATTAACTGAACTCATACCTACCTGTATTTCTAAAGAGTTGAAAGTGTGTAAATACGAAACACAGGTGTCCTAAATAAAACGTTCTTGCTGTTAATTTGTGGCAGTTTTATTTCCCTATGCTTTTTGTATTGGAAATGCACGTGTCACAAAGTCACCCCACATCGTGGGGTGAGTTTGTGACAAAGTTTTCATATTTTTTTAGGAAATGACTGAATTTTTGGTTTTGAAATATCATCAATTATCTTAAGGAAGAGGGGAGGTATCTTAAGGAAGATGGGAGTTATCAGTGGTTAGGTTTTGTTCAGAGTCAGTATTATGGCTAGAAATAGCAAAAAATACCCAAAAGTTTGGGTATTTTTAAAACGGTGGCCAATCGCGATAAACTTTATACATCTAGGGACTTTAATGGTTCCGCTGGTTAACCTCAATGTTCAACTCCCGTCGCCTTGACAGATTGATGGGAGCACATAATACATAATAGGTTCAAACCCATTCAATGCATTCGGCCCATTCGATGCCCCCCAAACGTGCGGTTACCTTGAGTAATATCGATAAAAAGTGGGCATCACGCTTTTTATCGATTTTTTGGTTTACATTAAATGGCAAAAATTGAAATGCGTTTGGAAAATCCAAAAATTACGATTTTCCAAACGCTTAAAAGCGATATATTTCACCCCTACAATCCAATGATATGCCAAGAAATGCAGAAAACTGATTATGAAAGGCGAGTTACATTTTGTAGATTGTATCTCGATCAAATTGCAAATGATTTTACTTTTGCTAATAAATTATTTGGAAGGGTGTAAGTCGATTTACAAACAAAGGCATTCACAATCGCAATAATTACCATTATTGGAATAATGAAAATCCGAAAACAGTTCGACAGTCACGTTTTTAGGAAGGATTTGGATTTAACGGTATGGCATTTTGGGAAACCGTTTAATAGGTCCGTTTATTTTCAACGAAACACTTAACTCAAACAGCTATCTCGAACTGCTGCAACAGGAAGTTGAAGATGCGTTGGATGATCTACCAATTCAAGAGGAGAGAACTATTTTCCTTCAGCAGGACGGCGCCCCAGCATATAATTCAAGAATTGTTGCTGCATATTTAGCAACAAGATATGGAAATCGGTGGATTGCAACGGATGGTCCCATACGATGGCCAGCGAGATCTCCGGATTTGCCCCCATTTGATCCCCACTTAACTTTTTCCTGTGGGGCCATATAAAAAATGTGGTATTCGAAATGAGTTGAAACAGTACTAATTATTTGCAACAAAGTGTCATACAGGATTTTAACTCCGTTAGTATTCCTCAATTAATGAATTGTGGAAAAAGTGTCGAAAAGCGTGTTACCAAATGTTTAGAAGTAAACGGCGGCCATATTGAACATCTGTTGTAGGAAAATTTTGGTTTATTGTTATCGTGTTTACTATGTTTATTGTGACCATGTTTATTGTTACTATGTTTATTGTTATCATGTTTACTGTTACCATGTTTATTGCTTCCATGTTCATTGTTACCATGTTTATTGCTTCAATGTTTCCTTTTTTTGCAATTTATTGACGTACTAAATTTGTGCAGAACTGTTGTTTCAGAAAACCTTTTTTCTTTATATGTACTAAAGCACAAAAGATAATAAATACCAGATATGCAGCCAAACATAGTTCTTAATAATGGATAGCTTCTATGTTTCGTTTTTTTTTAAATTTATTGACGTACTAAATTTGAGCAGAACTGTTCTTTTCAGAAAATCTTTTTTCTTTGTATCTACTAAAACACAAAAGATAATAAATACCAGAATGCAGTCTTTTGTTTTGGAAACAAAACATAGTTCTTAATCATGGATGGATAGTGTGATGTGGGTTAAAATCTGTGTGGAATATGATTTTTCTTCATATATCCTAAACTATGAAAAATACCTCGAACTTTATATCGTTGGAAAGCGAAAAAATCAAGTAATTTAATAATGTCAAAATCAACTATGGTTTCCATTTAAAAAAATACAACTTTGGGTCGCATCTCGAAACTAGTGCAAGGTAAAAAATATTGTTATAACCTATCCTATAGAATGTTTTGATATCTACAACATTTTCCCTGGAAATTTTTTGGTACGGTAAATAATATGGAAATAATATTAATAAAATGTCGATTTTCAGTTTTTTCAGGATATCTAGAAGGCGATGCATTTTTTTTTGGAAAAACAAAAGCAGGTCTGAACAACTTAGATAAACACCGCCATATTGTTCCATTTAACCGAGTCTGTAGCATTTACCATTTCCAAGTTACCAATGGTGAGCATCGAATTCGGGACATCCTGTATAAATCGATTTTACGCCCTGGATTACTGAAATCCTGCAAATATCGCCCGGGAAAGTTAAAGCCGTCTTCGATATTAAAATATTCATGCCTACATACGTATATACAAGATTTGCGCGTTTAATAGTATAAGATAAGATTAGTAAGGCGCAAATAATTAAAAGATTACCAAAGAGTTTTGAAGTTTTAAATTCGCTTGAGGAAATCTTCTTATTTAATAGGAATTGGGATTGATGGAGTAAAGTTATCTGATTTTAAAGACATTTTAATTAATTTTTGTGAAACTGGCAAATATCCATGAAGTTCCAAAGTTTATCAAAGAAACCCAACACGATAGCAACGAATTCTGTACGTTTATACCTTTGAGTTAGGCAACACATTATACACGGAACATACTAATGATATACGCGTATATGTCCACAGTATCTTTATAAATAAATGTTTATTATTATTATTATTATATCGGTATGCGCGTTTTGGCATTTATGCCATGAAGGCACTCGGAATTAACCGAATGTACGCGGGGTACAGTTAGGATTAAGGCGAGGGAACGTGGAAAATTGATCTGAATGGTTTCCGGAGGTGAGTACTTAATTCTGACGGACGCCCCTGCGGGAAATTCAATGCCGTAATTCCCGCTTTGAGCGTAAATTATAAGGGGGAATCAAATCGTGACAGATGAAGAAATAAAAGACACTTTAAAATGTTCAGAGGACGAAGAAGAAAATCCCACTCACTTTAAAATTGAAACCATCAATGAAAATTTCGCGATGAAAAACAGTTTGTTCTTTCAATGTCATTGTTTTTGCTTTATTTCACAATGTTGGTTGAGACAGTATACAATAGGACCATAGTTTATTGACGATGAAATTAGCGAATTTAGCGAAGTGTTTGTTTTGCTATGAAAAACTAAATTCCAGAGTAATGCATCAACCTAAAGCGCAAGAGAAGACTTCTTTTGCGCATTAAGCAATGAACTCGGAGAATTGTCTACAACTACACATACAAGTTAGCGTCTTTTATTGTTAATGCAAGACTATAAAACAGTGTTCGCCGTAATTGACCAATAAAAACCAATTGCGGTTGTCGTTGGCTAATTCTCAACCATTGCGACCTACGACTTTACCTGAATAATTCGACGAAACCGCAGCGATTCAATCTAAATTCAATCTCCGAATTAAATGATATTATATCCACTCAGATAATAATTGAATTTAGAACACAATCTCTTGAAATTCTTTGACAGCGGATATATTATTGAGCAAATCTCATTCTCTGGGAAATGAAAATACGAAGATGTAATAAAAGGCAAAAGCGGGAGAAATGATTAAATATAAACGTCTTCTTTTCTGCAGAAAATTGATCGTTAATATTAGATGTCCTTCAGCAACAGGTTGGTTTCAATATTTCTGTATTTTATCTGTCAGTTTTTCGGGATAGAGGTTATTTGTTGGACAATTTTAAATACATGATAAAAACTGTAGTAAGGAGCACTGGTTATGAATGCTTGCTGTAAGTCTTATACTACAAAATACCTCATTTGAACAGAGTATGTATTTTTTGGTGAAATTATTTTAATTTTCCATATTTTCTTTGGATGCAATTCGCACATCCTTTTTCCACTTTCACCGAAACTCCGGCCGTGTGCTTTTTTGCGATTCATTTGCTATGCACGACTAGATTATTTATTCAGCTTGCTTCTCTAAGGAATGGAAGTACGAGAAAAGTGCCTTATCCTGAACACAAACTTCTCGCTCATCTTCAAGGAAATTGTCCGTGCATTTTAGATGGCGCACGGAGCAACAGGTCGCCTACTTCCGCTCCCAGCTTTGCCCTTTCATTTTTCAACGTCGCGTCACTATTTGATTTAGAGAGCAGCGAATGGGAAACAGTGTTTTTCGATTGCTTTTTCATTCATTCGATTTCCTTTCCGATTTATTTTTGGAAGCCGCGGATTTAAGAGGGGTGGCAAAGTAAATATCCTGTGGTATAATTTAAAGTTGCGAGCTAACTAATTTGCAGGATGATTTTCTGCAGGCGCTAACTGAAAAGAAATTAAAATAGTACCTAGAGGTGGCTTTTCTTGGGAACAAAAGCTTGAAGGAGCTACTAAAGCCGGATAACAAACTTAAAATACATTTGATTTAATTACCATTTAAACCATTCGATTTGTGTCGTAAGTAGCAGAATTAAAAGAACAATGTATTCCGGTCTGAAATTAAAAGTTGCCATCCAATTAATTTGCAGGGATTCCGGTCTGAAATTAAAAGTTGCCATCCTATTAATTTGCAGGAATTTTCGCAGGTGGTAGTGGCGACCAAAGGAAACCGGAAACAATAGTGATGCCTTTGGCTACGAGAAAAACTCGAAAGTAATTGAAGGTCGTATCCTGGCTCTGTGTTTCGCAATACGGGCTGCTTACGGTGGCAATTAAAAGTCCTTCCTGTCTAGGAAACGTTCATTAAACCGGTTTCATTAATTAAACTTCAAGCCGTCCCTGCGTAAGGCCCTTATCTCGCAAAACTTTCAGTTTTGTAAACTGGTAAATGTAATTATTATGGCCGTAAAACCGGACGGGATCTTTTTCAGGAAAATTTATCTCAACGTTCATTCTGGAATTAGGTAAACCCTAAGTGACAAATAACCTAAAACTTACGAACGTGTCCAGTGGTTCATCTTCTGGGGTGAGAGGCAAGGAATTTTTCCTAGTTACTACAGTCCTGCAGGTATCTGAAAATGATAGAGAGAAGAAAATTATTATAGAAAGAAAACAATCTCTGAACGGTCAGAATCTACTCATAAAGCTCTGGTGGAATGTTGTAAAAGATCTTGTACATTACTGTAGATACATTCTATCGAAAACAAAGAGCTCGGGTAACAATCGATGGCTCTGTTGAAAGGAAAATAAAAAGGCGCAAAGTAACGTTAGTAAAGTTTGCACTTTACTTTTAATGACCGACTGTACCTTCCAGACGGATACGTTTCCTTGTTCCTACGAGCGCGTATTCCTTGAAACAAGTTGGGATATAAAAGGGTTATAAAGTATGAAATGACCATGAAATAGTAACTACGTATAAAGTTTTAAGTAGAGCATAAAGATTTATTATAAAGTTTTAAGTAGATATTAACACAAGACGGAAATATTTTACTAAATCTTTTTAGCAAACACATTTTTAAATAGTTTTTCTGTACTAAACCTTACGTATCGTGTTTATATCGAACCACTATAAATGACTGACTTGATTCTCAGTTGGCAACGTACGAGTATTTAAATTACTTAATTTTTAAGTTAAGTATACTTGAATTTCAATTCAAATATGTCAGACTAAACAGGTGTAGCACACTGAAGATATTTTAGCATCTATTGTAATAATTTTCATGAAATCTATTGCAAGAAAGCTTTAGCTTACTGTTGTTTTTGAATAGTGCATAAATGTCAAATTTCTTGAAGACTGAGTCATTAAGGAATTAACAAACTAAGGTTAAACGTTGTTGTAGCCTTTCGCGGCCGGTGTTCAATCTTCTTGGTTTTCCGGTGGTCGCCGCGTCGGTGAAGAAACTCTCCGTTGACGTTTCGCCGTTCGTTGCAGACGGCATCTTCAGAAC
>JAWQRJ010003369.1:0-12146 GCA_033557515.1 Diorygopyx duplodentatus | reverse complement strand
ATTCTATAAATTGAAATTATCATTTTATAAAATTTGGTTATTTTTATGTTTTTTCCCATTTTGGTGAATTTGTCAATTTTAGAGTGTTTTCAATTTTATAAGCTTTATTGAATTTTTCGAGTTTTAAGGACTTTAATTTTGTTGAATTTGTTGATTATACTTTTTTATCAGTTTGGTCGAATTTATTGTTTTTTTTTCGCGTTTTTTGCTGCTTTTCTTGAATTTGTATAAATTCAAGAAAACATTTTGTGAAATTGCAAACATTTTCTGAAATTTTCCAGCTTTACAAAATTCGTCAATTTTTTTTCATTTTCTTAAATTTGAAAAAAATTTAAAAATTCCAGCTACCCCTTACGACAAGGGGTCAGAGCAGAATAATTAAATATTACTTTATTAAATATTATAATAAAGTAAATATGTTTACATACCATTTGCTTCTCTGTCTTTTCCAATTCAATCTTTTCCTTGATGTCTACAATCTTCACATTGACTTGGTGAATATTCGTCCTGGACGCTCTCATATGATTTTCAGTGCGCTTTGTTTCCTCTTCGACATTCTCAATTTGGCCTTCCAAAACTTCGACGTCCTAGAAAGGGAAATAAGTATTTTCTGTTGCAAAAAAAAAATTCAAGTGGATTAAGATTAGGGAAAACTTTCGTCTCAAACCGAACATTGCATTCATAACTTTCAACGTACATCTTGCATTTGTTTCAATCTGTTTCTGGCATCGTCGAGCTTTCTATTGAACAACATGCTGCTCTGAGTTCCTTTGGTCCGTTTTTCCCTCGCTTCTGCGTTTGTCACAATGGCGTCCCTTCTCGATATGCAGTGATCTAAGTCTTGTATCAGTTTGTCTTGGGCTTTTTTTAATTGACCGTATCTCACCTGGAAGAAAGAAATCATAAGAACGGGAACTTGAAAATAAACAATCACTCACCCTCATCCTATGTATTTCACTTCTCATATTGTTAACTTCGCCGCCTTCGCTTTTGGCTTCGTTAATATTCCTCTTGGTTTCGACGAGCATCTTCCAATGCTTCTCCCACTCGAGGGCCTCTCTGTTCTTGTCGAGCAACTCCTCGCTTAGCTGTTGCATTTCGTTTTGCAAATCTTGTATGTCCGACTCCAGTCTGATGACCGCAAACTCGAGTTCCTGCAACGAAACTGGCTTTTCACGTAAACCGCCCGCGACAAACGAGGTCCACGCACCCTTAGTCTGAACGTAAAGTCCGATTGGATTACTTCGTTGGAATCGTCCAAGAACTTCTTGCTGTCCTTCTTTTTCCCGAGTTGTTCAGTGTAATTTAAGAGCTGGTTTTGCAGTTTACTGATCGAACGTGTCATGTTGGCCTCCTGTTTTTTATAAACTTCCAATTCGTCATTGATTTTCAAATTGCGCTGTTCGAGAATCATTGTTTCTAACAACGAAAAAGAGATTGTTCAATTCAAGATCGAATAGAAAAAGTTTTACATACGTTTCCGTAAAATATTACTGTCGTGTATTTGCTGTTGTCTTTGTTCAGACAAACATACCACATGTCCTTGTTCCCTCAACCAAAACTTCTGTAATTCTTTAGTTTTTTCTTGTGTAGCCGTGATGTGTTGCTCCAAAGCACTTATCTTTAATTCATGTGGTGACCTTTCCATATCCTTAAATAAAATCTTTTAATTATACTTCCCATTCTGAATTGAAAGACGGAATTACGTAACTAAAACGATAACTTACCCCAGTTTTTTCCTGCAACACTTCCAATCGCCTGTTCAAAATGTGAACTTCCCGTTCTCGCTTGTTCATCTTATTATGCATTTTTTCACTTTGCTCGGTAAGCAAGTTTAACCTGGCTTCAATGTTACTTTGGTCTGCTAGGCAGTCCTTCAACTGCGCGCTCAGTTCGCTGTTTATCCGCCTCTGGCTTTCCATGTCCATCAGCACCCTGGCGTTCTTGTTTTCCGTCGAGCTCAACGTGATTTCCAACGCACGATTTTTCTCCCTTATATCCCTCACGGTCTTCGCCAGATACTTCGACGCCTTATCGTTGGTTATCTGGTCTTGAAGAGCCGTCATGATGGCCTCCTCCAGTTCCATCTTCCGCACGTTGTGCTTCTCCACCTCGTGGAAAATGGAGCGGAACTGTGTCGACTGTATGTGGTTCTCTACGATGACCCTGTGCAGGTCCTTTTCGGTTTGCTCTATGACCGCCTGTATTTGCATGACGGTCCTTTCTAGGTTGGCCCGTTTCGTCTCCTCGATCTCCAGCTGGTGCCTACAAGTGGCGATGTCGCCCTCGATCCTGCTCTTGAACATCGTCAACGACTCGTTCTTGTTCATCTCCTTTTCGCACAACTTCTTGACCTGTTGCGTTTCGGAGATGATGCTCCGCAAATGCTCGTTGTGCGCACTGCAAAAACGTCAGTACAAGTACTACCCGTCTGCTCTATCGTAATATACGTACGTCAGTTCTTGATAGAGCTGATTGTAGAGCTTGTCCCTCGCCCCTATTGCGATGACGACCGAATGCCAACCCCTTATCAGACATCGGTGTTCGGCCTGAGTCGCTTCTATGTCCGTGTTGCTCATGGCCAAATTTTCCGCCAGTTTTTCGCGTTCCTCCTCCTTCACCCTGAGCTGCATCAGTATGGTTTCCAGTTCGCCTTCCAACCTCCAAACCTCCGTCATCAGTTTGTACAGCAACATGTCCAGTTCGCGTTTATCATTTGCAAGTTTCACTTTCTCTTGCCGCGTTTTCTCGAACATCCTCTGATTGGTTTTCAAATCTTTCTCTACGTCTGTTTCCCAATCGAGCATTTGACGGAGGAGTAAGTGGACTGACTCAACTTCTTTACGTAATTCAATTTCTAAATGCCAGAAGGGTAAGAGAATTCATTAATAACAAACTAAGGCCCAATTGCATAAAGCAAAGTTAAGTTCGGAATCAAGTTAACAACGTGGTTAGCCAATCAGGTTAGAGCATTTTGAATTCTCCAATCAGATTACTAAGAACGCTTTATGCAACAGGACCTAAGTATAAAATATGAGAGAAAATTCTGCGATTTTCGGAAAGTGGTATTAAACATTCATTGATGGATTTGTTGTGCCAGACATTTTAAAAGAAAATAGTCAGTTAATCAAATTAATTGGGAACTATCTGAAAAACAGGATTTTACATGTTAAGATTAACAGTGAAATATAGGCTTCCTAAGAAAATAAAGCAACTGTTGAGAGACAGAAACATAAAACAAAATCTACTTATGCTCGATATTGTGCAAAAGAAAACTTGCTCAACGGTACATTGCATTCTTGACAGACTGTTTTTGTACGACTTTGCTTATTTTTCTTATCGCAACCAGTATAACGTCGTCTGGTTTGGCCTTCTACGGACAATGTCTAGAACGATATGGTTTATTTGATACCCAGTTTTGCCGACTTCCGAACTGCAGTTCTCTTCAAACCTTCCTGAATTAATTCTTCTGCTAGTTCGCAACGTATTACACAAGTGTTTACACAAGTCAACATCAATAACCGATAAAAGAAGTGTAGGCACCGGAGTAGAAGGAGAAAGGAAAAGAGGACGAGAAGGATAAGAAGGAAAGAGAAAAGAAGAAGAGGGAGAGAGGGGGGACACAGAGATGACAGGAGTGTGGAGAGTTAGGAAACCAGAGGAGGAGGAGGAGAAGGAGAAAGGAAAAGAGGACGGGACCTAAAATATAAAATGTGAGAGAAAATTCTGGGATTTTCGAAAAGTGGTATTAAACATTCATTGATGGATTTGTTGTGCCAGACATTTTAAAAGAAAATAGTTAGAAACTGTTTCTCATAGGAGTACCAAAACAGTTAATCAAATTAATTGGGAACTATCTGAAAAACAGGATTTTATATGTTAAGATTAACAGTGAAATATTGTCAGGCTTCGGACTAAATGGAAGAGTACCACAAGGCTTCCTAAGAAAATAAAGCAACTGTTGAGAGAGAGAAACATAAAACAAAATCTACTTATGCACGATATTGTGCAAAAGAAAACTTGCTCAACGGTGCATTGCATTCTTGACAGAGTGTTTTGGTATGACTTTGCTTATTTTTCTTAGCGCAACCAGTATAACGTCGTCTGGTTTGGCCTTCTACGGACAATGTCTAGAACGAGATGGTTTATTTGATACCCAGTTTTGCTGACTTCCGAACTGCATTTGTCTTCAAACCTTCCTGAATTAATTCTTTTGCTAGTTCGCAACGTATTACACAAGTGTCATCATCAATAACCGATAAAAGAAGTAGAAGCAGAAAGTAAAAGAGGATGAGAAGGATAAGAAGGAAAGAGAAAAAAAGAAAAGGGAGAGAAGGGAACACAGAGATGACAGGAGTGTGGAGGGTTAGGAAACCAGAGGAGGAGGAGGAATAGAAAGGAAAAGAGGATGGGAAGGAAAGAAGAAAGACGAGATGACGAAGGGAGAGGGGGGACAGAGACAACAGGAGTGTGGGGAGTAAGAAAAGCGGAGGAGAAAGGAAAAGATGAGAAGGAAAGAAAAAGGAGGAGGAGGAGAAAGGAAAAGAGGTTGGGAAGGAAATAAGAAGGAGGAGATGAGGATGAAGGGAGAGGGGGGGGGCAAGAACACAGAGAGGGCAGGAGTGTGGAGAGTAAGGAAACCGGGGAAAGGAGGAGAAAGGAAAAGGGGAAGAGGAAGAAAGAAGAAGATTTAATCATATAATCACCTCCCAAAATTTCATGAAGCATTTTCAAAACACTTTGTATAATATATTTCTCAATAAAGATATAAAACATTTGTATGCTGTTGAATATAACAAAATATTAAAATAAAATACCTTTTTTATCTGCTTCAAACTCTTTCTGTTTGTCCTCTTTGTACTGTTCCAAGCAACACTGAAGTTTATATTCCATCTCCTCTCTCGCGTTGGTAATACTGTCCAATTCACCAACAAAGTTGTCAATCTCCGAATGCTGTTTATTGACCGCTTGTTGAAGCTCATAGGACTGTACGCCCAGAATTTCTCGTTCGGAGTTACTTTTCGTTGCGCCAGTTTCATATTCGAAAATTTCGTTTTTCAAATGACTAATTTGCCTTTCCAAGTGATCCTTTAAGGCTAATTGAAACTTTTCTAATAGGGGATGATCAGGTTCCAATAATTTATCCGCGATCTCCGGGTCTTTAGTGACACTTCTAAAAAAATTATTTATCTGTCAAATTTGGCAGTTATGTCAAATTTGACAGTTACGTCGAATTGGTAAATGCCAAACGGTCAAATTTAAAATAAATCCTTCTCCTTAATTTTGCTTTAATTCTATAAGAACTACTTGTGATGGTAACATCACACATTGAAATCTATTTTTAAAAAAAACTCACGTTTTGTCATCGGGAAGAAGTTCTGGATGTGAGTCTCCGTCGCCTTCCTCTCGAATTTTTCCGAAATATTGCTTAATTTCCCTCGGGGACTTATCCTCGAGAAACTGAAAAGCTTTTTCCAATAAATCGTCGCCTGCTTCCTTGTCCTCCATGGCTTTGTACCCGAATTGGTGTAGTTTTGTCAATTGATGCCTTTCATTTTAACTGTTGCTATGCTTTTTGTGTTGCCATGGTTACAATGTGTGGAGACTTCATTGCTTACATGTTTTTCATAATTTGTTTTTAAATATTTGTGACAGGGTGACAGTTCGCAGATAACACTGCTGCCAACGTAGACAAAGTAACGAAAAGTTTTCAATTCCATTTTTATGTTTTCAGTAATATTATGAAGTCAGTATACTTATGTAGAGTACATAAATACTTACGCTATTTCACTAACTTGTAATCATCGCGTATCCATGTTTCTAATCATGTATCTTTTTTATCCTTTGAAATAAAATTTGATTAAAAAAAAATAGGTTGGTATTGGTGTCAATAAGCTGTGTATTTGTAGGTTAGGTTTAAATAACCCCAAAATAATCAATGAACATTACGATAATATCTATTGCTACTCGATAATGTATGTGTGAATATTAATTATATTATATTTACCGAAAAAAACACTATTTCTAAACAATCTCCAAGTTGTCACTTTGTTAAAATCAAGAACGATCTTCAAAGTTTTCAAACATGAAACTTGTAAGAAATAACTATAAATAGTAAAGTTGATTTGCTAAAAAGCATTTTTATTCCAGTATTGTTTAAGTAACGATCCAAATAAACCGTGCCACGTGTTAACGTTCAAAGAAATAACTCTGATGTTAGACTGCGGACTGTCGATGCAATCTGTGCTGCGATTCTTACCGTTATCGTTCGTTCCGTTGAATCGGCTGCAGAACTTACCCAATTGGATGCCTGCAGATGGTTCAGAACCGGATATCGAAGGGGTATGCCGCTAATTTTTAAACTGTTACATTTATACAAAGCTTTAAATTGTTTATTAGTTACATAAATGTAATTCGTTTAAATTTGGGTTTAGGAATTGAAAGAAAATTGTGATAGAGTTTTCGTCGACTCGCCACCCGAATTTTGTCCGCCTCTAGATAAACTGATAGACTTTTCCCAAGTAGATGTAATTTTAATTTCTAATTACATGTGTATGATGGCATTACCTTTTATTACCGAAGGTACAGGATTCGAAGGGAGAATTTATGCTACGGAACCTACGTTACAAATTGGACGGTAACTGGTTTAAAAAAAAAAATTTTTTATTCCAATACAAATTATGCATAAACGTAGATTGTATTTTTTTTAAATTTTAAGATTATTGCTTGAGGAAGTTGTAGTATACATAGAGCAATGTCCAAAGGCAAATTTTGCGACACAATGGAAAAATTTGTTACATAAACTTCCATATCCAATAAGGGATTCATTCAAACCAAAATCGTGGAAGCAAATTTACAATATGTCGAACGTTAACGCTAGTTTATCCAGGATACAAATGGTTGGGTATAATGAGAAAATTGTGCGTTTTTTTTTGGGGTCATTTGAACATTTTATATCTTAAATGCTAACGTTTCATTTTAGGATGTGTACGGTGCCCTTAAAGTTATCCCAGCATCCTCGGGTTACTGTTTAGGATCTAGTAATTGGGTAATTACCTCCGACCATGAAAAAATTGTTTATTTGAGCGGATCCAGCACTTTGACTACACATCCAAGACCAATGGATCATAACGCATTGAAAAATGCAGATGTTTTGATAATGACGGATTTAACGCAAACTCCTATAAGCAATCCAGACTCAATGTTAGGAGTGTTATGTGTAGTTGTCGGTAAAAAAACATGTTCGAAAACTATTAGTTTGTTAGTTTTTTAATTAATCTATTTTTTTAGGTTTAACCTTGCGTGGTGGCGGTAACGTTTTAATTCCTTGTTATCCTACGGGTGTGATATACGACCTATTCGAATGTTTATCGATAAAAATGTCCGAACTGGGAGTGTCGAATTGTCCGATGTTTTTTGTGTCGCCAGTTGCCGATATGTCGTTGGCGTATTCTAATATTTTAGCCGAATGGTTGTCATCTGTGAAACAGAATAAAGTTTATTTACCCGACGAACCATTTCCACACGCTATGCTCGTGAAAAGTAACAGGCTAAAATATTGTAAGCATATTTATTCAGAGGGATTTAGTACAGATTTCCAAGAGGTACGTGTAAGTTTTTTTTTTTTTGTAATATTTTAAATCCCTGTTTTGTCTCTTACACTTTTGAATTCTTTTTTTGATTTGCCAAAGTTAAGACCCAATAACTTATAAAGTTTCACAATTAATTTTTAATTGGAATAAAATGCAATTTGAAAATTTTAATTATGTTTCTTCAAATCCAAAGAGTTTTAAAAGTCTACCCTGGGTTAAACAATGACAATTTTTCGACAGAATTTCCAAAGAAACATTACGATTAAAATATAAACAGCCAAGGAAAACAGCAATATGTATAAACGTAACAGTACGGGAATTAAAATTATTTTTTCAATAATACCTAAAATGCAGCCTAGTTTACAATTTCAGAAAGTTTCATAAAAACTGATTCATAAACAAATAAGTTATGATGATTTTAGTAACTTCTGGGAATTCCTCCACTTTACTACATGTTGTCATTATTTTTTTTAGCCTTGCATAGTGTTTTGCGGACATCCGAGTTTACGTTTCGGTGATGCGGTGCAGTTTATAGAGATGTGGGGAAACAACCCGCGTAATTGTATAATTTTCACAGGTTGGTTTTGAAAAATACCACTTCATAACGTTCTTCAAGTTTGACAGTGCATAATATCAACGAAACCTCAAAAATGTTATTAAATGTTTTCTAGAGCCCGATTTTGATTATATCGAAGCTTTAGCACCTTACCAACCGTTACAAATGAAAGTTGCCCATTGCGCCATAGATACCTCGCTTAATTTTACGCAAGCGAACAAACTGATTAAGGATTTGAAACCGAATACTTTAGTCGTACCGGAGTGTTACACACAACCACCTACTACATCGCAGAACTTAACGGAATTGGTAATAGAAAATAGTCCAGACAGGACTTTGATACCTTACAAGTGGGGTGAAGTAAGTTTTATTTTACTTTGTTAAGAGAATTTTTGTTACGTTAAGAGAATGTTTGTAACTTTGATTTGTTTTTTTAAGGTTATTAATTTGCCGTTGAAACGAAAACAAGGGCAGTTATTTATCGAAAACAACATCGCGCAAAACATTGTGCCGGTCGAGGTCAAACCTGGAATTAATTTATCTACGTTAACGGGAAATCTGAGCGTGAAAGATAACATTCATAACATCGAGGTTAGTTGTAACTCGAATAAAGTTACAATAGAAGAGTTTTTACATCGCAATTTTCTTTTTAGGAGATTGGCGAACGCCAAATGCAGTGCAACGTTAAGTACGAATTTGGTAACGTGAATGTAACAGATTTCCTACAGAAATTAGCGAAGGAAGGTATCATGGATGCCAAGGTGGATACAAATGGGACGGGTGTTATGATCCATCTACAACATGAGGATGCCTTAATACAAATCGACGACAGTTCTACTCACATTTTGTGCAGTAACGAAAATTTACGCGTCAAATTAAGGCACATCCTAATGCAGTGTATTAAAAAATTCTAACGTTTGCGTTTAATTTAGAGTATTTTTATTGATTTTAAGTAAAAATAAATCCTTTTTAAAAGAAAATATTTATGCTTATAATCTATGGAGTATTTGTGCTTATAATCTTCTTACTAAACAAATTGTCTATCAAATCTGATATGATTAACAAAATTCATAAATAATGAAATACCAAAGATTTTTGCTTGTTCATTTTATTGCAAAATATAACAAGTCTGTATAGAAAAACTTCTTTTCTAATTAACACAGTTGTGTAAAGAAACTAACACCGTATTCCTTGTAAACTGAAATTAAATATATGTATAAACGACAGGAGAGGTGTGATGATAACAAACGAAACACTAAATGAACAAATAAACCAAAAACTAACACAGACTGTTAAATATTAACTTCAAACGCTTTAAACTACTAAAAGAAAACTAAAATATGAACTAGTTATAATACATTTTTAAGGCACTTTCGTTACTTTAATTATCTTTAAACCGGAATAGTAACCTCTGGATTATAAGGCAGCGACGTTTTGTCCATTAAAACATTAGCGATGCTAATCAACAAATCCTTATAGCTCAGAGGATTCAAATTCTTGCCCAACTGGTACAAGAAGAAGAAATCGCCAAAGGACAACTTGTTCGTTATGACGGCGGCGTTCTTGCGCGACAAAAATTTGGCGTGCGCCATCAGCAAGTAGATTCTCACCCTCGGGCAAAACATCACGATGGCCCGGTACAAGAGCTCGTAGAAAGAGACGACGGCCAAAATGAGAAACCAAACCCACAGGATCAGAAAGAGTTTTTCGTTCACTATGTTCAGCGGAAGCACGCACAGCGCGTCCTGTCGCTGCCTGCCCCCCGAGGGTCCGTAATTGTAGTAACTGCATTTGGTTACTTTCGGAAAGACTCGTGTCATCGGATTTTCGCCGTTGTAAAGCGCCAGGGCTATACCGTAACTGGTAAACTGCCCGCTTAGGAACCAGTCCATAAACATTATTTGACTTACCTTTGAAAGAAAGATAAGTCAAATAAAGCATGCAGATAAAAAAATTCAATACTTACCACATTTATAAAATTCAACAGTTCACAAAAAGCAAATCGGAGAGCGTACAAATTATGCGAGTAGTTCCCACTTAACATATAGCTAATTAAACGTTCCTTTGTATCTTTATTCCAGCAGTTCGGAATTAAAGGTCCACCTATAAAAAAATACACATTTTATATAAGAAAAAGCTGTCCCGTTAACTTTTCTACCTAAATCCTTGGCTAATAAACGTAATCGCCCTCCTTCCCAAGTCTTCCAAAGATACCGGGGTATGTAAAACAGTAACGCTTGAAAGCAGAAGACTATACACACCCATTGATAGTATTTTTGCGTTATAATCTCGTCGGAAGTGTCTTGAAGCATATCGGTCAATAATCTCGGATCAGGACCAAGCCCGCTCAAGATATTCTCTATAATTTTCAATGAAGTATGCTTAATATTCAAGAAATAAAAAAAAACAATACCTTTTAACGTTTTCTTAATCGTAAATGTACCAAAGATCCAGCAATAAGTTTCGATGACATCGGGATGCTTCGAGTTAATTTCACAGTCGATCGGGTCCCCGAAGTACTGCTTTGAGGTGAGCAAAATCGAGAAAACTATCAACATTATCACCGTAAACTTGTAGTGCAATTTGAAAATGTTGTTGTCGGTGTGGATTTGCTCTAATTTTATGAGCGATTTGAACGAGTTCAGGAAGTCGATCATGGTGGACAAGCTATCGAAACTACCACGAATATTTCTGCCCTTACAAGCGACTTTGCACGGATAGAAAAGCAAAAACGGTAAAAACTATCATAAAAAACTTACAAGATGACGTTTTGCGCTCAGTTTGAACTTTTAGGGGTGGCCAACAAAACGATGTGAAAAATTACTAACCTCGAATTTAAAATAGTTAATTTATAGAGGGGTTTTACATATTTTACAGACTTACCTAACACAAATATCAGTTTAAACAAATTAGTTGACCATTCATAAATTAATTTGTCGTTTTTTTCTTCAGAATATTTAGATAATAGGGTGGTTCCGTTATTTTACTAAATCATATATTACTACATTCACACCCTAAAATTCGAACTGTCAAAAAAAAAAATTGAATTTATTTTAAACAATTAGTGACTGGTAAATAAGGAGACGAAGTTATCTTCATAGAAACAAGGTAAGTGGTTAAAAAATAACCCAGAACACAGTTTAAAGGGTGACTTTATTTAAGTTTTTTCAACAATACTTGCGAACCCGCATGTTTTTGGTTCGGAAGTATGTTAACATACGAACGTAACCTATCTTTTAAGTTATTTTGAACATCTACGGTCCCATTTTCTAGAATAGCGACTAACGTGAAACATCCACGGTTCAGTTGGATCCAAAGTTTAAGCTGGAAAAGGAAAAGTAATGTTAGTTGTATTCTCTTTATGTAACGAAATCTCGCTTATGCAGGGTTATTCACGATTGACGACACGGAGTATTACGGCTACAGTTTTTGATAGAAAAAAATATATTTCACAGGTGGTTAGAACCCTATTATAACAAAACATTAAAGTTATAGTTTTTTAAATGGAATGCCCTGCATATTATTTCATTTTTAGTTTCTACGATCAAAGTAATACTGAGTTTCATTAAGGTTTACCTCATCTAAACCTAACGGTTTTTTTAAAAAATATTTGCAATTTTGTGGAAATGTAGTAATAACGTTAATAATTTAAAAACAGCACATTTATTATCCCTTTTTACATCAAATATTTTATTTGTTTTAGTTACAGATTCCTGATAAAAATCTTTCAATTTTCTTTATTTATTTTCCTACAGTCTTGTTGTAAATAAACTGTTTATATACAGGGTTAGCAAGAAATAAGTTTCCCACTTCAGAGGGCTCTAGAATGCGTTCTATTGGTCCAAATGAGATAAAATTTCAACTACAGATAATTCAAATGATGCGCTTGACATTTATTAAATACATTTTTTTTTTCAAAAATCTGCCGATATTTTCCATAGCGGGGTGATTTTGCTGGAATATCAAGAAAATGGCGGCGAATGTCAATCATCCTTCAG
>JAWQRJ010003368.1:0-12147 GCA_033557515.1 Diorygopyx duplodentatus | reverse complement strand
ACACACGAATGAGACTCTGTAGCTTGCCTTAGCAATACATAAACCATTTCCCTTGGACTAGGCGAAAAGGAGGAAGAAATGAGAAGGAATTTTCGAGAAGGTGACCGACAAAGAATTTTTCTTTGTCGGTCGCCGCCAAAAAAACAGCACGTTGGGTTTCTTGGCGCAATTCAATTCATGTAGATACAAGTAATATTTATGACAATTGGCGGATGGTTACAATTTCTTACTGTTGCTTTGTAATTCCCTTAGTAAGAACCTACTCTAAGCAATTTAAATCAAAAGCGCGCACACTTTAATTTCTATTTTTTTCATCATGATTCATCATTTGAAAAAGATTGTTATTTTTATAATATTATTGAGCTTATTCAGATTCTTACTAATTCATTAAAATTGTATCCACTTTAGTCATAGTTCCTTAAAATATTCGAGGTATAGCTCGAATATTTATAGGCAAATTATACGGCATGCCCCCGAAACCGGATCTCAATGATTCAAACTTCATAACGGATTGATAGAATTGAAAACTACAGCCACTGTTGAAAGACCTTTACAATGATGTATCACAAGACCCCCTTTGTAATTTGAAATATCAAAGGACCATTTACGTCCGCACTGTATATGATGGCCGACTATTGTTGGATGCTGAACAGAGATTGTACGAACGCTCACCGACGACAGTAAAAAAAGAAAAAGTTTGGAGGGGAGCCCAGTGGCAAATGTTAAGTATTTTTGCTTTTGAATATGTATTTATATTTATCTATTCCGTACGCCTCTCCAGAGAACATTTTCACACGTTACCAACGTTGCCATATAACAATAACATTAAAAAACACGTTTTTTCAAATTTTCGTCATTTTTGAAAAAACCTGACGTGTTACGGAACTTTGAAGGTCATTTTCGGAATCTGCACAAAAATCCAGATACATCTATTTATTTGAAAACAACAAAACCTTGCGTATCAGTGTAATAAATGGCAATTTGCAGAAATTCTTTGCATTATGGTGTAGCTATGAGGAACTGCCTGTCATGACTGAACGACGGTGTCTACTGTTTTCACATCTATAACTGTCAAAGTTCAACGAGTACCTCCAGATTAAATCCGGTTTAGTCTTATAGACATTGTCTGTACCAAAAGTGTTAATTTTAGGTTTAACTTCATTTACAAATCTGTCACCTATCAGAAGCAATTCCTCCGTACTAGTGCGGGTAGATCATGTAACAAATTTGGTTATTTTATGTGAAACAATACCAAAGCTATAGTGCTATATAACATATATCAATATAATATAAATACAAAAGCTTTTTTGAAGTACCAAATTCACTAGTAACTTGATTTGAATGTCCAATTTCCCCTTTTGCTTGTAGCGCTCATCACCGAAGGTATATATCGTGAATTTCCTCTTCCAACAGAATCTTTGAATTTCTTAAGTACATATTCTGCAGTAAACTTCAATCTATCTCGTGCACTGCAGCTTCTATTTACGCTCTTGGTGTAGAGATGCTGAACATTTTGTACTCTTTTAAACGGATGTTGTACACGTTCTACATAACGTCTTTTTGTTTTTTCGCTATTCCAATTTTCTACCGCTTTAACCTTGTGATCCATGTCTACAAGACTTCCGAATTCGTCACAGGAATATGTGCTTTACAAAATTTATATCACCCTGGATTTCCGGTTGAACAAATTGTGATTCATGATGTTCGGTGAGTTCTTCAAATTTTAATCGAATTTCTTGTGCGAAGGCGAATCTACCTTCTACTTGTCCTCTTAAAATACTATTTTTCATGTAATTCAATTTCTTCGCGTATGACAGGTGAATCACCATTAGATATTTGAAAGGTTCTTATTAATATTTTTGTAACATTGACTACGTTAACTTTTCCGATTTTAAAGGACACATATAATGGTTTACAATAAAACGAAATAAGGATAATAAAGATATAGTAAACTTTACTTCAAACTACAACTGAAGATTGGAAGAGATTATTTGTTTGTGAGGTTATTATTTGTTATAAACAAGTTTGCATCGCAAAGATAAGCCATATTTTTCAAAAACAACGGACGGATGAGGACGAAGAAACACAGGAAACTGTGATAAAGATGGCAGTGTTTGGAATTTTGTTTCCATGAATTTTACTGGATGTATTTAAAAGAAATAAAAACGAAGAGAAAATGGGCACAATCTTATCCAATTGATGTTATCAAATTCAAAACTATTAATTTACAAATTAAATTAAAATGTGCCTGATGGTGCAGTACTCGAGAAAACATGATGGAAAAGAAGTAGTTTCCATCATGTTTTCTCGAGTACTTGGCCTTAATAAATAGCTCTATTCCATCGTTAAGATGACATCGTTGGTTTCGCTGCAAATGTTGACAATTTGGCAAAACGTCACCATAGCGTTCTTGTTGATATGGAAATATCCGGAAGAAATTTTACTTCAAATGTTACTTAACCACTTGGATCAAAATCAATCAATGAAAATTGATTATTTTTGACATTTGGGATGCCGGAAACGGTTACCATTGCCACCATAATTGCAATTATACGACATGTAGTTGTCATTACAAAGTATTAATTAAAATCTTTTTTTATATACTTTTATTCAGAAAAAATTTTCGGCGATTTTCGTAGCAGTAACTAGTTATGTAATTTTGGATGCATTTGTTTTATTACATTGGAGAAACTGTAAAATAAACTGCATTTTGCAATCTTCAACGGGCCATAACTCGAGACTGGACCGAAATTTAAAAAAAGAAAGATAAATCATAAGAATAGATCATCTCTTAAGATCTTCTGCTTCCATTTGTAACTTTTGAGAACCAAATATTATGATTATATGATATATTCCGCCCCTGAAGTTGAAATTATGTTCACCGAACTTCTTGTAGGGAACGTTGCCATGATTTTTTTCCAAACGTCTATCTCCACTGGTGTACCCCGTATGTGTATAGACGGATTTTATCTGGCTAGAAAGGAGGGCGGAATAGGCCTAATTACAACTACACCAACGTTAGATCAAACAATTTAAGCCTGTGCTTACATACCCCTTAAAACTAAAAAACAACCAATATAGTATTGTTATTAGTCAGAGGTAGTTCATTTTTATGACCCTGCTTTGTGGTCTTTTTGACAAAGTCCAAGATGAGAATCCTGCCCTTAGAATGTTTCCTGTCCTGGGACTCCCTCCAGAGGCTTTGATGCCACTGTTTCAGTATTTTTTTAATTTCACTTCTTCCTGTTTCGTATGTCACAGGGAGATCGGGTTCTGTTCCAACCAGTTGCTGTTTACAACCTTGTTTTGCAAGGCTTGTTTGTCAGCCCTTTCGTTACCTAAAATGTTCGCATGTGCCCGTATTAGTTTTAAATTGGTTTTCCTCCCAAGTGCTTCTAGTCTGCGAGTACACTCATGAACTATTTTTGAACTTATTTCGCAACTACTGAACTTCCTGAGGTCAGCTTATCTACGAAAAGCCTTCTATTTTCATAGTTAATTAATTACAAAATAAATACATGGCAGATGCCTAAAACAACTAAATAATTCTAAAGGAAAAATTTCAGTGAAACGTTTAAGGATGGTTTCCTCTTTTCTGACATAAAAGGATCTATAACAGTATGCAGGGGATGGTTGTAGATATTTTAAGGAACGTTAAGGGGGTTCGTTATGAATATTCTGGACCACATATGCTTATGTGCAAAGTGTCATGGTTTCAGAGGTATTGGCAGCATTGTGTTTTTTTTTAATGGAACGCCCTGTATGTTATTACGTTTTTGGGTTCCTTATGGAATTTATGGTCTATTTTACTAAACATACATATGTCCTAAGTCACACCGTTTAGTAGTTATTCCTAAAATAGATCGGGGGTTAGGTGAGAGAAAGTCGTGTTAGTGATCCACACTCTAGAGTCGCATCTCTCCACATTATTAGCCCGTTTCTTCCAATCCACCGGTGCTGGTTATTTATATCGAAAAAATTACGTACTAGTCTGGGGAAGTACTCAGAACATCCGTCGTTCTGGTAAATCATGGTAGCTCGTAGGTTTGATGCTAAACCTTCCAGTAAGCCAAGCAGATCATTTTCCAGAAACTCCAAGTAATTTTGTCCGTTTAAATTACTCGGGAGATAGTGTGGCCCGATATAGGTGCTGCCGATGACGCCCGCCCAGATGTTAACACTAACTCTTCGTTGAGAAGAGACTTGTTTTTTTATGTGTATTCTTTCCTTTGTATTCCTAGTGGTGAGTATTATGAAAATTGGTAATTCCGACCTTATTAACTCGTCCGCCCTAAGAATCCTTTTTAAAAATGTATCATCTTCAATGTCTTCGTTCAGTAAATAGCGGCAAAAAATACTACGTCGCCCAGGATCCCCTTCTTCTAATCCTTGTACCGCAGTACCTTATACTTGAATTTTGTGGATGACATTGGAAAGAGACGAATTAGAGCACTTTTTAAAATTATTTGAATGTAACTGATACTTGCACTTTTTTTTAAAGGACTGAGAAAGTTGTAAGTGTGTTGTAATAAGAAACATTCTGGCTAAATACGTATAGGCATTATTTAAATTGTTTTCGAACGTATATTAATTTAGTGCTTTGAAGTATTTGTGTAATAAAACAATAGTCAACTGGTGTGGATCACCCACACGACTTTCTCTCACCTAACCCCCCGATCTACTTTAGGAATAACTTCTAAACGGTGCTACTTAGGACATATGTATGTTTAATAAAATAGACCATAAATTCCATAAGGAACTCAAAACTGTAATCATATACAGGGTGTTCCATTTAAGAAAACACAATTTTGCCAATATTTCTGAAATCATGACACTTTGCACATAAGCACAGCATATGGTCCAGAATATTCATAACGAACCCCCTCAACGTTCCTTAAATTATCTACAATCATCTACCGAACACCCTGCATACAAGATGTCAGTAACAATTGCAACTCGTAAAAATTGCTAGGAACAAAAGTACAAGTACATTTGTAAATTTGTAAATGTGAGGTCTAGCTTAAGTAAGTTAAGCAACTTAAAAATGACACAGTTGAACACATAACATGAAGTTCTTCAAAATTGGCGGACACCAAGTACCCTATTCATAACATGATAGCAAACAAAATGCACAACTCATTGGTAGAAAAATACAAATTAATAAACGTTTCCAACAATATTCTAGAAAAAAAGTCCAACAATATTCTAGAAAACGAAAACATCAAAATTTACTACGATAAAACAATATTCTTCTCAATTCCAATACAGGTAAATAGATCTGATATAATAATGCACGACTGAATTCAGAGGAATTAGTGGAATGTTATAAATAATTAAGAAACGCCATCTTGCAAAATGTAGGAAAATGTTAATGAAGTTAAAGAAAGCATATTTTAAAATTAGGGGCAGATATACAGGGTGACACGCTTTTATATGGAACACCCTCGACTTTTTTAACACAACTGAGGCCTCCTTGAATCCTGAGTTTAATCCTATTTTGTTTCTGCCCTCAAATGCATGATTGCCAAGATTTTTTAAATAGTTTTTTTCGCAATATTAGCTGTTGATTTAAACTTCAGTTTATTCTCACCACCATTCGTTATTTATTTGTTAAATTTAAGTGACATCTCAACAAGGATCGTTTTGTTTGTAATTAGTCTAGTTGGAACTTAAATTTTTTATACAGGTTGTTAGAAATTGTTGTTTAAATATCGACATTCTGCATTCCATTTTTTTCCCATTTTGTTGCATTTTTTTTAAATATAATATTTCATTTCCTTTATTTTGAGATCAAGCAGTCTACCTTTATCTTCATAGAAGTTGGCAACGATTTTCTTCACTGGGACCTTTCCGGTTTGCTTTTAAAAATGCCTTACCTCTAGAAAGAGGTAGAAAAGATATACATCAGCAGCAGCGCTTACAAAATGTTGAGAATAATTAGTTAATTTTTAAATTTATTTGGAATAGTCCAAACAAGAAGAAAAAAAGGATTTAATTTTAATTAAAAGAAGCAGATAAATGTGTGAACATATCTTAAACGATGTAAAAGTGTGGTCTACTTTCTTCACGCCCTTTAAAACAGCAGCTGAAGAGGGTACATAGTGGCCAAAATGTGGTTTTGACTTGTAACTTTGTTTTTTTTAAGTTTAAGGAGCTGAAAAACAGTTATTACTCTTTTACAGGTTTTGTTTGGACTCTCCGTGAAAAAGTTTTTTTGTTTTTCCATATTTGTGCTCTGTTGCCATAGCAACTGATTTGTCGTCTCCTTGATCCTTCGTTTTTTATATTGCTAGGTGTCCAGTTGAAAAGCCTAGCCTATTCTGATTTGTGATGTTTGAAATGTACGTGTGTATATTTTGGATAATATTTGTAGTTTTTAATAAAAGATTTCCGTTACGTTGGTGTCGATTTATCGTTGTGGAATCAAGGAGATAATTTTGAACCCGATAACTGTCATCGGAGTATGGTGAACAAAAATTTAAATAAACAAAATATGGTTCAAAATCGCCATAACAGAAGAAAATAAACAATACAAACATTTAATTTACATGCATAACAATACACATTTAGCGGAAACAGACTTTCGGAGAGCGAAAGGAGATATCTCTAAAAAGTAATATCAGTTACACATGTTCGGTTACGTGTCTCGTGTTGTGTTTGTAAACTGTAAAGACTTTTAAATTGTTAACTAAAAAGTTCTAAACTGTACTCTGATGGTCTATTCTGGTGATTTAATATTCTCGAAACTCACAAATATAAGTGATTAAAGTACCTATGCAGTTTAGCTTGAGAAAACTGCAATAAAGCGTCGAAATATTGCTGGAAATAAAATATTAATAAATTTTGAACTCTGGATCGTTCCACCACTTGTTTTCAACTTTATTTCAAAAGTAGGCACTTTTTGGTATACGTTATAAAGTTTTTGTGATATCTGCGTAACGGTTGTGACGTCATCGGATACTTTTTAAATGGCATCCTACATTTTTTTATGGATTGGATAGAGTTTAGCTGCCCTAAGACGACCTGGAATTATGGAGATGGGTTTCGATGACGTCACAGCCGTTACGCAGATGACCGAAACATTTTATAACCTATACCAACTTTTAAACAAAGTTTGCTGATTTTATTCATATGAAGTTAGCTGGGACACACAGTATATATATATATATATATATATATATATATATATATATATATACATATACTTCTTCAACGTCAGATATAAAGCTTCTTAAGGGCCTTCCCCACTATTTCTATCACGATGTTCACATTGGAAAATAATTTAATTTTAATAACAAATTTCTAATTTCCTAGTAATTAGGGATTATTCATTTTATTAAAAATGTTGTAAATGAAACTTGTGCAACGTCTGTGTAGAATATCTCTGACCTCGAAGCTGTTAAATATTAATTTACTTTAATCGAATTGAAAGAATACATTATTTTGCGCCTGTTGCAGTTATTGATTATTTGGTTGTGTATATAACTTATAAAATCTATAGTATCAGAATATTAATTTTAACTGACATTATTTTTGTGCTTAATACAAATGGAAGTTAAAAAACAGATTGTTAAAAGCGTCCAATTTTGACCAAATATAGGTAGCAAGGAAATGAATAGTGAAAAATTTGGAATCGTAAAACATTTTTACGAATTCAATCTATAGTATAGATATGTACTGAAATGTTCTTAAAACTCAAACCAGTTTTCAGTACAAAGGTGTTAAAAGCTTTAACCACAGTTGGCACCAAAACCGCACCATTTTCTGACAAACTGTTAAAGCCAATACGACACACGTATGTTTATGAAATGCACGCCTGCGGAAACCAGTTGTTTTTCGAATGTTGGAAATGGCAATTACGAAAGAAATTTTAAATCTTTTTGGCGAAACAATAGGTAAATCCTGAATACATAAATATAGAGGGGAGTTCGTTTTTCTCGTTGACTTATCGACTGCTTATTAGCGCCGTGACTTCCTTATTCGTGGTGAAGATTATTTGGTTGGAACTCAGTTGAAAGAGTTGTTCTTGTTTTCAGAGATGATGTCAATTAATTTCACAACTAATTAAAAGCTTTTCTAAAAAAATACCTTCCGTGAGTCCGAGGAACCTTTTGTTGATATAAACAGCATCATTTAATGAATATTAACTTAATTTAGATTCCCGCAATAACATTGTGAACTAAAGTATTTCGGATAATGTCAAAAAGACAAACGGTGATCTCAAAAAAAAGTTTATTGCAAACGCTGTTCAATGTGCTGATAAGAAGTATATAAGTAAATAAAATAACCCTGCATATATGCACAGTGGTAAATTTTTTACCCAATTTAAGGACCGTTTTACAACAGATTATTTGTGAGCTTAAAAATTAGAGACATCGTCTAGTTTTTGGCCAAAGTTCACACAGAACCATAACGTCGACAGGTGCTTGTTTTCCTGAACGACACTCCCCAACTTACAGAAGTCCAGAACCCGTACCTAGAAGAAACGAACCTCCCAGTCGATCGGTAAGTTAGCATATGTTATAACAACTAACTGTTGAAGTATTCAGAAACACGATACATATTCATGCATATTGTATGAGTTGTTGGTGTACGGAGACGTTCATAAATAATAAAGTAACGCCACACTGCAAATTTCCCAGAAAAACGTTATTTTTATTAAAACAATATTCAGAATTTTAATCAACTATTCGATGTTGCAAAGTTGAAACAACGTTTAGAACATTCTCACGTTTCTTATAACCTCGCCGAGAATATCAGAAAAGAGGTTTACAAAATACTTTTTTTATTCATTAAGTATTAATTACAATAAAAAAAATTCTCCAATGTTACCTATTTTTAATTCTAATAGCCAGTTTATGTTTATTTAACCATTCCAGTAGGCTAATATAGAAAACGAATTGTGAATTTCCTTTTATACGAAAGACATTGTAACTAAAAATTTGGTGTTTTATAAACTTGTAATGATAATAATTCACCGTAATTATAATAAAATTACATAAGGAAGGAATGATATAAATGAAAATTGTAATTGAAATTTAGCGATTTATGGGTACAGCAAAATACTTATAAATAATTAAACGACAGCACCTGTGACATTTAAAGCGCCGGTTTAATTTTCCATAATGAAAATAGCCCGGTGAAACTTTTCAGGTGTAAATCTATTATAGTTTAAGCTGCTTTTTGTATTTCGATTTATCGAAATACACGCAAATTTTGCATTTTCATTATTATTTATTTATGCCTATTTTGTTATAATATTGCAATTTATGTTTGCTATTGGGCGTGAGATGACTAAATCGTATAATTTTTTAAAATTTATATTATAAATTTTCATTTGTATTATTTATAAATCGTGAACTTACGTGCGGTCAATTGTTTTCGTATGTGTACTTAAACAAATAATTTATTAATCTAAATCTTTTGAATGTGTAAAATATTTTTCGGTTTTTGTTTAATTATGCTATTATTTAGTCAACAAATAACATCACTAATTGTACAAATTATATGTGAAAATTAGCTCATTTTACATATTTTGATCATGTTTCAAAATTATACATTGTTAATACTGTATCTCTAGCAATATAGACATGCAACGCAAGAACTCAATAAGAAATCCATAAATGTGAAAATGTTGGACAAAATCAACTCACACTAGAGTGCCTAATCTGCAATTGGCACTAGTTTTGATTTATCAAGACTATTGTATTGAGGGATCATACAGCAACATACCACACTGTGTAATTTAGACCCCTGCCCCCAACCCCTGCATATCAGACCTATGGAGAATTTGTGGGAAATACAATAAATAAAGTGCGCAATTCGCGAACTTTGAATGTACGTGTTCGGGGTTGTGCAGCTCGAACCCCTGGGTCTCCGAGCACATAAAAGGTTAGTTCGCGAGGCGACATACTAGTCTGAATCCCGTAACTCCCGGTAACCGCCCCCTACCGTTCACCGCAGATCGACTCAATAAACTCGGAATTGCTTGTCCGGGATCGAAGCCTGCCTGGTTTTATTTTTATTGCTAGGAACCTCGCACACTCACGCTCGCATCCCCTGCAAGGCTTCGCATCGAACCTGAGCTGAGTGGATGGGTGGATACCGTGTATGTGCTGGTTTATGTGTATGTGTGTGTGTGTATGTGTTGTGTGTGTGTGTGTGTGTGTGTGGGGAAGATGTGTGCGGTTTTTACGCGTTCCTCCACTTGGCGCCCGATTGGATTTCGTACGACGACGCACTCTAAGATCCGAATTTACATCCTGCGAACGGCTCACAGGAGGGTTTCTACCCTTCTCCTGATGTGACAGTAAAACATCCTTCACGATGCCGTAGCTGCATGGCAACAATTTCGGTCTGCGATACCTGCTTTATTTTTTGTTTTGCGCACGTTGTTACATGAAATATTTTTGTTGTTATATAAACTTTAAACCTCTGAGATGGAAATCGATCACAATCGCAAGCCATTACAAAGTGCAAAAGAGCTTAGAAAGACTACTAAAAATGATGTTGCATATTAGTTATGCATAAAATCATACTTGAATCGCATGATTTCATGACAATTTAATACACATACACAATATTGTCAGTACGTTACCTGTATAAATAAACTCACTACGTTCAAGGTGAAGTTTATAATCTCCCTGGCTTTTAAATTTCAACTGGCAGAAAGAGAATTATTATATCCAGGATAATCCCCTAACGGATTATCCTGGATATATCCGTTTTCGTATTTTATACTTTTTCAGGACATCACGTGTTAACACGGATATGAGAAAGAAATCCGTTTTATGTTTGTAGATGTAGTAGGCGTGCATTCGTCGCGGAATTTACCAAACAATACTGTTACTCAACTCAAACTATCAGTCTTCATATACATATAAAAATTTATTCTTCATAATAAAAAATAATAATCATAAAAAAACGCTATAAAATAATATTTCCTTATTGAATGCCCCACTTTTTATAGATGAATTCTCAACAGACAAAACTCTTCGTGCTTCCAATTCCGTACATTTTATAGTGTATTCCATAATATGGTTGTCAAATAGTAAATGAAATGCTGTGGTTACCTTACCCTTCATAATAGTTCTTTTGGCATGTCCAGTTGGACCAGTTACATCTTTGGAAATAGTATGAAGAGGTGGTCTCCCAGAGGAGGACCTGTTTCGATTTTTTTCCAAACTGTCCCATCAACAGCAATTTCAATATTCAGCTGTTCATTGTTTTCTTCACTGTCGCCTTCAGAATCTATCAGCAACCTCATTCTCTTTCGTCTTCTACTTGCATTCAAAATATCTTCCTCTTCTTCTTCAGTGTTTGACGAGTAATTTTCATATTCGCTACCGATTGTGTGCCTTTATCAATCTCAGAGCATTCTTCACTTATATTATTTATTTCTTGCAATACCTCCTTGATTCTTGAAATTCTGGACAACCTTAGAATTAGAAATAAATTAGAATAAATAAACTAAAAAATAGATAATTACCAATATTATAAACATTTTTACTATTTGCATACCTAAAATGGCAATTTCAACAAATTTTTCACGACTGTATATTTGAATTTAAGTCACTGCGAAGTACATTTATTTTTGGAACTAATCACTGCAAAGATCTGCAGTAAAATGCAACATTGCAAACAAGAATCGAATATAAAAGTTATACCGGGGACTCCCCTATTTTCCGTTACAACTGAAATGTGGATGCCCTAATTTCAATTAGAATTGAAATTGTGTTGATATTTATGTATAAAATGATTTAAAATTGGACCGCTGCATTAGTTTAACAATTATTATACGAAAAGTCAAACAAATAATTGAGAAAAAATTATTAAACTTAGAAAATAACTTTATCATCGGCACCTATTTCAATTACTTTCCCGGGGGTAAAACACAAAAAAAACACTTTTATGCCACCATCTTCAGACACGTTTTTATATGGCTGTTTCGCTTCCCCACCTATAGATCTCGCCAACTACCCATAGTTCTATTCGATGTTTCCTTACAATTTTATTTATTTGCCAAGTTATGCAAGTTATTTAACACTTCAGACCAATTATTATAGACTTGTCTCGTTAAGCTCTATAATAATTCAATTAAATTCAAATTCTTTCCCAATAGCACCAACTGGCAGATCACAATAAATA